>CAMOHE010029673.1:0-10607 GCA_946598075.1 Artocarpus hirsutus | reverse complement strand
TTGTGAACAAAATTAATTCAAGATAAACTTGTTGAATTATTGGGGTCAGATAATTCTTGTCTGTTTATCAGTTGATTTAATTTTGGATAAATTAAATCAAGATAAACTTGTAGAATTATTGAGAATCTATTTATTTTCTTAGAGATTATCTAGATAAAGTTGTTTTAATTAGATAACTTCTCTATTGGGTTATTTGAATTAAAACTGAGGCTTTATCCTATAGAATCTCGGGTGGAAAATAAAAGATTCGCGTGATTTTTATTTCGGCAGTTCAGCATGCCGAACTTAAAGTTCGGCCTGCCGATCAGGCAAGTTCGGCCTGCCTGTGAAAAAGTTCGGCCTGCCTATGCGCGAATTAAAAATCGCACGTTTTCACGCGTTTTTACGCGTATCTTATCCGATATAGACCCGAATTTGGTTCTGTTTCGAATTTTTGAGACCTTATTGATAAGGAATGACCCTAGACCCAACCTCTATAAATAGGGAGTGAGTCTAATGAGTTATTTAGATCAATAGAGAGATTAAGAGTGATACTCTATTAGTGAGAATCTGAAACTCCCTGAGAGCTCTTGTTTACAAATCACGAACACTAGCTTTGGGTTCTCTCAATTGATTGGAAGGAGAGTCACCTTGAGAAAGAGCTGTACATGTGAGCCCACACTGACTTCGATCGTGGATAGAGAATAGCAAAGAAGACCAGTTGGTTGAGGCTCTTCTGGAACGTTACTTCTCTACACAGACTTCGGGAGCTTTTCGGCTTATACAAGGTCAGTAAGATCAGGTTAATTTATACATATAGCATGTCAAACTTATGTTTTAGAAAATACTCTGATTTAAAATTTTTAAAATTCCACTGCGTATTATTTTTCTAACATATAATTCTCTCCAGTTAATTGGTTTTTGTTAAGTATCGAAGATAAAGCGTTTTTAAACATTTGTAGTCTACAACAGAGAATAATATACCAAACATAAGCAAACATATCATAATAATTTAGTAAGATAACACAATTATACAAATGTATTTATGTGTCAAAGCCTTGAAAATATCACCACCTTAGAACGATAATTCCCAACTCAAAATTCAACAAGCTCCTAGGGGAGTCATGCCAAATCTAATCAGGAACACAAATCCCCTCCTGATTAATATATGCCATCCAGAACCCGTATGATTCAGCATATATTAATAATCGTTTCTTTAGCCGTTAATTCAATTAACGGAGCTCCTAAGGGAGGTTAATAATAAAATTAACATAAGTGTATAACCATCATTTCAATATTTTATCCATGATTTATAATCACCACCTAGGGCTGTGCAACCATAAATCATGCTAAAATACCTTATCCTCTTGGAGATCCAATCTAGTACATGATAGAAATCCCTTCATGGGGGTTAGGACTACCATGTTCTTCGTACGGACTAACGATGGGGGCCTTAGGTCTTCTCTTTGAAAACCTTCTCCTACTCAATCTTTTGAAATCAAGGCTTCATTTTAAAAGATATGCATGAACAGTTTTAAATGAGCAACACTCCCTATTCTATATGGCATGTTATGAATATAAATAGCAAATCATATTATAATATAGACAAGCAAAGCAATCTAGTAAAGCTACAAGCAAAATAATAATAAATAACTGTAATATTATGTTTCCATCCTAGAGAATAGAAAACAAAGGTTACAAGAGAATAATCAAAACATATTATCAATTATTCCTCCTTGAATCCTTAAGTTGTATCCTTCTTCATGTAATGCCCTTCCTCAAGTCTTCAATCTAGTATGAATCAAATACTTCATATTTTCGGTCATATCTAAATTTAATGTTTCTCAGAATTGGCCCAAAAATAAAATTAAAACTACACTAAAAATTGCACCTTTTCCAGAAAAATTTGTAGTTCTCTGCCAGCAAGCTGATTTAGGTGATCGGTGTATTGGTCATGACCCACTGGCCTACCGATCATCACAGATCGGCTTGTCAATTCATGATAGATCAGCCTACTAAACTAGAAGTTTGGCCTGCCGCCAAAGCCACTTGATTTCTACCCCACTGATGGCCTACCGAACCTCACGTCTGGCCTGCCGGTTTGGGAACATCGGCCTGTCGAACTGGGGGTTCAGCATGCTAACCAAGCAGAAATCACCCTTTCCAGAAAATACAATTTTTTAATGCAATTCATCAATTTTATTTTCAACAATTCACAAACATAAAATTAGAGACTCAGGAAATACCTAGGAGTGCCATCATCCATCTTCTAGATCCGTTTCTAGATGCATCTTCTCCAAATGAGTATTTAATTATAAAATTCTTATAAATTTAAAATAAAATAATAATTCCTAGACGGAGATGATAGTTCGACATCTAATTACATGAAAAAACTTAGATACAAATTGTAACTTCTAAGGAACCATTACTGTTATAAATTAGGTAATTAAATAATAATTTAATCAACCAAAATTAATTAGTAAGCATTCACCATATAATCCATGAAAACAAATAATATTATATAGAAACCTAGAGTGCCAACTCTCTATAAAATTAAATTCAAGAATAGGAGAGATCAAGATCACATAATTTACACAAATAGCATAATTACAAACTCGTAAATTTACGTAAAAACCATGGCTCTGATACCAATTGTTGAAAAAATAGTATGCAGCGGAATTTTAAAAATTTTATATCAAAGTATTTTCTAAAATACAAGTTTGACATGCTAAATGTATAAATTAACTAGATCTCACTAACCTCTGAATGTTGAAGAACCCCGTAACCCATAAAGAGAAGTAAAGTTCCAAAAGAGCCTCAACCAACTGGTCTTCTTTGCTATTCTCTATCCACGATCGCAGTGAGTGTGGTCTCACACGTGTAGCTCTTCTACCAGGTGACTCTCCTTCCAACCAATTGAGAGAACCCAAAGTTAGTGTTCGTGATCTGTGAACAAGAGCTCTCAGAGAGTTTTAGAATCTCACTTGTAGAGTATCACTCTTAATCTCTCAATTGATCTAAATAATAGTGAGACTCACTCCCTTTTTATAGAGGTTGGGCTTAGGAGTCAGTCCTTATCAGATAATGCCTCAAAATTTGAATCAAAATCAAATTCAGATCAATATTAGATGAAATCCCATGAAAATGCGTGATCTTTTTATTGTGCGATTGGCATGCTGATCTATCTAATAGGCATGCCAAACTTGTCCCATCAGCAGACCAAACTTGAGGATCGACATGCTAAACTACCGATAAAAATCTCAACGAATCTTTTATTTTTCACCCAAGATTCTATAGGATAAAGTCTTAGTTTTAATTCAAATAACCAAATAGAAAAGTTGTCTAATCAAAACAACTTTATCTAGATAATCTCTAGGAAAAAAATGAATTCCTTATAATTCTACAAGTTTATCTTGATTTAATTTATTCAAAATTAAATCAACTAATGAACAGACAAGCATTATCCGATCCAATAATTTAATAAGTTTATCTTGAATTAATTTTATCATAAAATTAATTAAACCGATAAACATACATGAATTATTTGATTCTTTCAAATTTCAACCAATCCAATAAATCTGACATAAGTCACCAATTTTTGAAAAAACACACCATATCATTACAAGATTTTTATGAGCTAGCAAAGTGGACCTGATGGATCTATATAGTTCAAGCTCCCGATAATTATGAAACCCGATATCCTAAATATACATTTCATAATTATCAACTCCGATGCTACTCTACTAAAAGCTTGGAGCTGCATTCTCAAACCATATAGAATTACAAAGCCTATTTAGCTAAGTCTCCATGATATATCATAGTGTATCGCATCCCTATAGGATTATTCGTAATCGGCTTAAAGTCAAGTTTTGTCTTACCTTCTTGATTTTTTTTATTTTATGTTCCTTTGTCTTACCATTGAAAACCATACCATCCAAAGATAGTATACCATTCAGTTACACCTATATATCCAAATGGTTAAGTGCTCTAGTTTTTCAATTACTGAACAACGCATATAAGAGGATATACTACTCCTAAAGATGAGCTATGAATTCCATATCTTTGAATAACAGGTCTACGCTAGTAAGAGCCATGCCTCCAACATATCGGCATGCATACCACTATTAAAAAGTGGGTGCCACTCTTTGGTACATCAAAATACACAAGTCAAGACAACAGGCCCACTATTCTTTTCAAGATTAAAATATAATACAAATGATTGTCTAAAATAAATCGATTTGTTGAGACAGAATTATTAATCCAAAACAATTCACTTTATGTCCCGATCCAACACATTGTCACTTATGACAATGTGCTAATGTTTCTATTCATAGAGTTCACCTTCGATGGTTAAAACCAACCATCTCTCAATAGGGATATAGGCAACATAACAATCTTTACATGAATAAAGCGCCCAACTTTATTCTCTTGATTGCGGATCTTATGATTTAGACCGTCACCTTAAGAATCATGTCTTCTACATAATTTGTCCATTACATGCCCAATTCTTAAAAGTTTAGACCGACAGTCTCAAACTATTGTTTGCTTAACATACATTCAACAAATATGAACGTAAAGAGAACAAGATTTGATATATAAATAATAAATAAATTATTTATTAATAAAAACATCTCTAAAAACATATTACTTTTTTACTCCTTATGGTATACACGTTTAACAGCTATATGCTCAACACATGAAATAGTAGACCTTATTTTTCCAGAGAAAATAACTCTCAGTTTTTCCTTTCTTGGATACTCTAAAATTATTACATCATAAACTTCTAAAAATAACTGGTATCTCTTTCCTTCATAACAAAGTAGTTAATTATTAATTTTAATTAATTTTAAATTTAAAAAAATTCACTAAACTCTTTAGGGGGTGAATCATACACATCCACTATCAGATATGTGGAGGAGGTGCTTAAAAGCACCTCCATGTTTCTTTATTTCTTTTTTTTTCCCCTAAAGAAACACATACTTAATAGTATGTGCATCTATATATATATATATATATGTATAATGAATTCAGTTTGAAAAAAAGGAATGTAGATATATCATATATGTATATATATATATATATATGCATACATTCAAAAAACTAAATACAAATCACGTAATGCGCATGAATATATGTATATATATATTTAATTTAAATAAATCTTATATGTATTTTTAAATTCAAAAATAAATCATATTTATTTAAGAATCAATTTTAAATTAACTAATTATTTATTTAATTTTGCTTCCATGTTGGAAGAAACAAAGTGTGCTCCCACCACACATGTGTCACACACAAAATTAAATTTATATTTAAATAATCTTATGATTCAAATATTATTAATTAATTAATTTAAAGCATATTTAATTAATCTTATTAGTTAAATATAATTAATTAATTAATTAACTAATGCTCAATTAAAATATGACAATATTTATTACATTATATTATGTGTCATAGAAAATACTTTTTTATATCACAACAATATCTCAAGTGTGAAATAATTAATTCAGAATTCAATAATTCTAAATCAAATATATATAATTCATTCTACGCATTAAATACAATATAGTGCTATAGAGGTGGCATTATAGTAAAAATTATTAGTTTTAATATGCCAAATCTATTAGTTTTAGTGTCACTTCACTAAAAAGCTAAAACTAAGCTCTTGAAATTATAGAAAAAATTACTCAAAGAAAATTAGCAAGTAGTCCAATGATTTAATCATTACATATAAGTTAGTCCTCCATAAATAGTTTATAATAAGAGGTAGGTTAAATTTCCATTCACCTCTCTTATTATACCCTTATGAATGAGTGATCTAGTATTCAAATCCCAAATCATCACTCAAGAGAACTATTCTTCTAACTTCCATAAAGAAGAAATAGATTCCATATATGTATAATATTATTCCCAGTCATCTATTCTATCATTTTTCTAAGATGTTAAGTTATGAATAGCCTTTAGACAAATCTTACCGTGAAAGTCAAAAAACATAATGTCATAAATAAGAGTCTAATAAATGCTCAAGATTAAGACTGTCATATATATGATCATCATAGTGATAAATTTGAATGCCCTGTTTATAATGGATGATTATTAAAAATTTATAATCTATTTGGTTTGGTCCTATATAATCTCATTATATAAAGTACCTATAATAATGTCTCTATATTAATAGCCTAGATAAGACTATTTCATTATCAACGAGATTAGACTGTACTTGTAATATTTAATTAAAAATCCTAAACTTTAATTAATCATTACATACTATTTAGATTATTATCTATAAATTTTATCCCTAAATATATAACAATTATATGCTAAATTTATAGTTAAATTAAAAATTATGAAATTTTCTTGATGTTTATAAAAGTATTCAGAATGCACATAGGCAACCAAAATAATTTATAAATGTTACTTTATTTATTTATTAATAATATACACAATGTCATTGCTTATAGGACATCAATCCCAACAATCTTTCACTTGTCTTAAAGCAAGTGAGACATGTCTATTAGACCTAAGCCTTCCAAATGTCCCTCGAAACTCTTTATAGATAATGTCTTAGTGAAGGGGTCGGGAAGGTTCTTTTTTGAAGCAATCTTTGCAACTTCCACATCTCTTTGATGCATTATCTCTCTAATCAAATTATATTTTTGCTCCATATGCTTTCCTCTTTTGTGGCTTCTAGGTTCTCTTGAATTTGCCACTGTGTCATTGTTCTCACAACACAGTGTGAGTGGTTTATCCATGTCTAGACTAACTTCTAGATCAGTTAAGAACTTATTAGGCCAAATAACTTGCAATACAAAATTGTTTAATGCTTCTCCAAACTATAGCTTCACTACCAAGAGTAAACACTAATCCAGACGTAGATTTATGTGTGTCTTTGTTTGATTGAAAATCAGAATCAGTGTATCTAGTAGGAATTAAATTCTCACCAAAGTATACTAGCATATAGTTTTTTGCTCTCCTACGATACTTCATAATGTGTTTAACCGCCACTTAATGATCTAATCATGGGGTGAATTGGTACTGACTTACTATACCCACTGTATAATAAATGTCAAGTCTTGTACAGACATGCCTTACAATAGACTTCCCACCATAGATGCATAAGGTACCTATCTCATGTCTTCTTCCTCTTCAGGAGTCTTAGAACACTACTTTTTTGAAGATAAACTCCATAGCTTGTAAGTCAATTACCTTTCTTAGAGTTTTGCATTGAAAATCTGATAACTATCTTATCAATTTATTATGCTTGAGATAGTGCTAACAGTTTATTCTTGCAATCTATTATGAGTTAAATTCCAAAAACATAACTTACCTTTCCTAAATCTTTCATTTGGAATTGGTTGGTGAGTAATTTCTTTACATTAGAAATTATTCTTACATTCCTAATGACTAGACTATCATCTATATAAAGAACTAAGAAGAGCATTTTCTTATCTTTTATGTACTTGTATACACAAGGCTCATCAACATTTTGATTGAAACCATAAGAACCTTAAGTTCCAGCATCTTGAAGCTTGCTTAAGTCCATAGATAGACCTTTGCAACTTGTAAACTTTTTACTCTTGACCTTTGACCACAAACCCTTCTAGTTGCACCATATAGATTCTTTCCTCAGAAAGACAGTATTGACATCCATTTGCCACATCTTAAAATCAAGACATGTAGCAATGGATAGAATAATTCAAATGGGTGTAAGCATAGTTACATGCGAGAAAGTTTCTTTATGATCAACTCTTTCCTTTTGGTTGTAACCCTTTGCCACAAGTCTAGCTTTGAAAGTCTCAGCTTTCTCATCCACTTCTTTCTTCTTCTTATATATCCATTTGCACCCTATGGTTTTTATCTCTTCAGAAAGATCTACAAGTTCTCATACTAACTTGGAGTATATGTACTCCATTTCAAGGTTCATAGCCTCAAGCTATTTCTTTTTCTCACAATCTTCTATTGCATGATGATATGCCAATGGATCATCCTCACTATTATCAGATATAGCAATATGTACTTCTCTAATTTTTATGCAACAAGCAAGTAGTCTCATAACCCTCCCACTGCATTAAGGAGGTATGACATCTTGACCTAGAGATGTGGCTTCCTCATCTTGTCCTTTGACAACAATCGTCGGTTGCGATCTAATCTGATCAGAAAGAAACTCTTCAAGTACAACTTTGTTATGAGATTTATTATTCATCATATAATCATTTATGAGAAAAGTGATATTTGTCAACATAAATACCTTTTTGTATTGTGGACTATAAAACAAACCTCTCCTTGTCCCCTTTAGGTATCCTACAAACAACATACTTTAGAACATGATTCCAGCATGCTGGTTTTTCCTTTCAACGCACGTGCTGAACACCCCTATATATAAATATGTCGCATATTAGGTTTATGACCATATCATAACTCTAAGGGTGTTTTTGAAATAGACT
The DNA here is from genome assembly GCA_946598075.1 of Artocarpus hirsutus. Classification (NCBI taxonomy): domain Eukaryota; kingdom Viridiplantae; phylum Streptophyta; class Magnoliopsida; order Rosales; family Moraceae; genus Artocarpus; species Artocarpus hirsutus. Next base: position 2,181 of record CAMOHE010029673.1, on the reverse strand, counting down.
TATATGGAACCATGTTTAGAAAATCTACTGCAGTTTGTAATGCATATTCCTAGAATAAAGTGGTTAATGATAAGTAACTGAGCATAGATCTCACCATATCAAGCAATCTCCAATTTCTTCTCTTGGCAACACCATTTTGTTATAGTGTTCTAGGTGTTGTGAGTTGTGATAGAATACCATGTTCTATCATATAATCCTTGAACTCAGTATTAAGGTATTCCTCTCCTCGATCAAATCGAAGAGTCTTCACTGACTTTCCTAATTACTTTTTAGCTTCTACTTAGAATTCTTTAAACTTTCCAAAAGTTTTAGATTTCTTTTGCATTAGGTAAATGTATCCATGCCTCAAATAATCGTCAATAAATGTGACAAAATATTCATAACCATCGCATGCTTGTACATTCAATGGACCACAAATGCCCGAATGTAGTAGCTCAAATAGTTCCTTGGCTCTGTCATTTTTTGCTAAGAAAGGCCTTTCTTTGCACACCTTTGTCTCCATAAGAAAAGCACCATCAAGCTTATGTCTCTTGATTAGTTTCATAAGACTCTCAAGTGTTCAGGGCCGAGACAAAATTTGGGTTGAATTAGGCCCTTCTCAACCACGACAAAATTTGGGTGTAGCTCCGGGTCATTATTTCTCCATCTACCTTTCCCTTGAAGTTCCAGGTTTTCCCCCTCTACTTGTTTTTTCCCCTGCTTTGCTTGTCTTCTTGAACTTCTTAAGCACTCGCCTTTCCCCTGATTTGATGGTAGCTTCTTCGGCCATCTTTTCCTTGTAGTCATCCACGATGTTCTCCAACGAATCATTTCACTTCCGCTCCTCTTCAGTCAATCGCTCAAATTCAGCAACGTTCAAATTTGGAACAGGACATAAGAAAGGATTCGTTTTCCCTTTCTTGACACTACATTGTTGATTGGTACATTCAGAGAGTGATGTTTCAACCAGGCAAAGTGGGGGATTAAGTAAGGATGGGCTAGCCCCAAATCTGTCAATAGGCCCAGTTTTCAATTATTCTATGTACGCTTTACCAAACTCGGGATGCACGGCCCAAGGGAGTTCCACTTGATCCAGGTGGCAATGCTGCTTTTCTACGGCTTTCACCCGGCCCAACAGTACGGGGCTCCCAGCCCTACTTTCGTCGTGCCCATTCCCACCTGTAGTGGCCTCTCTCACTTCCTCTGCAATCTCCACTATCTCGTGTTCATTGCACTTATTTGTCATTGTGTATACTTGCTGCCCTCTACTAGTATTTTTTTTAATGAGATAAATCCTGCTCCATATTCCTCGTTGTCTGTATATTCTCCCCACTAACTCCCTTTGGAATCAGTCCTTATTCTTTGTTCCTACACATTTGTAGTTTACCATGGCAATTGTGGAATGAATAGTCTTGTAGGAGGAACAAGTGGATAGACCCATAGAATTGTAATTTACTATGGCAATTGGAATGAGTAGTCTTGTAAGAGGAACAAGTGGATAGAAGGACTGATTCCTTCCACACTTTATGGGCTGGTCCAATCTAGTCGCACTTTTGCTTTGAGAACAGAAGCTCTTTCCTGCGGGCTAAACTGTGGCTATTATAGTGGGCATAAAAAGGATATTCAAATATCCTTAAAGTTGCGGCAATATATAGAATACTGTTATGCGCAAAAGTAGGCGGGCATAATATTAAAAAAATCATTTACTTCATTTATTATTATTATTTTTCACTAAGTGATAGATAGATAAATATATAAATAAAAATGAATGCTCCATTATAATTAGCGTTATTTCAAATTGTTAGTAATGTGCTCTAGGCCAATTATGTAATGACTACATTTTAACTTTCTTACATTTACATTTTATTAATAAAGAGGCATTTTCATTATTATTTTTTATTCTAATACCATGAATAGTTAATTCTACCTAAGTTCATCAAGTATATGACTTGATAGTAAAACTCTTAGGTAAAAATCGAATTATATTCTAAATTATCCCTAGTCAGTCATTATTATTGAGATAATAATGAATGAAGACTAGTATGAAGTTTGACTGATGATTATGTTTTACTAATCATGTGTATGAGATACTAAGTCAACTCATAGATACATATTTGAGAAATGATGTATTGGATCGACCTGCTATGAGAATATTGAATGGATAATTGTCATAAGTGATTCTCATCACAATAGTATTATCCT
>CAMOHE010029672.1:0-17831 GCA_946598075.1 Artocarpus hirsutus | reverse complement strand
TAGAGAAGTTATCTAATTAAAACAACTTTATCTAGATAATCTCTAAGAAAATAAATAGATTCCTAATAATTCTACAAGTTTATCTTGATTTAATTTATCAAAAATTAAATCAACTGATAAACAGACAAGAATTATCTGACCCTAATAATTCAACAAGTTTATCTTGAATTAATTTTGTTCACAAAATTAATTCAACCGACAAACAGACATGAATTATTTGATTCTTCCAAATTTTCAACCAAACTAATAAATTGACAAAAGTCACCAATTATTGTAAAAGCACGCCGTATCGTTATAGGATTTTGTGAGCTAGCAAAGGGGACCAAATGGACCTATATAGTTCAAGCTCCCGATAATTTTGAAACCCAATATCCCAGATATACATTTCATAATTATCAACTCCAACGCTATTCCACTAAAAGCTTGGAGCTGCACTCTCGAACTCTATAGAATTACGAAGCTCGTATAGCTAAGTCTCCATGACATATCATAGTGTATCGTATCCCCATAGGATTATCCATAATCGGCTTAAGGACAAGTTCTGTCATTATTTTTATCTTACGTTCCATTATCTCACCATTGAAAAACTTACCATCCAAAAACAGATGCCATTCGGTTACACCTATGTATCCAAATGGTTGAGTGCTCCAGTTTTCCAATTACAGGATAACGCATATAAGAGGATATCTCTACTCCTAAAAAGGAGCTATGGATTCCATATTTATGAATAACAGGTCTACGTCATCAAGAGTCATGCCTCCAACGTACCGACATGCATACCACTATTAAGATGTGGGTGTCACCCTTTGGCACATCAAATGACACAAGTCAAGACAACGGGCCTACTATTCATCTCAGGATTAAGATGCAATATAAATGATTGTCTAAAGTGAATCAATTTTCCAAGACAGAATTATTAATCCAAATCAATTCACTTTATGTCCCGATCCAACACATCGTCACCTATGACAACATGCCAATGTTTCTATTCACAGAGTCCACCTTCGATGGTCAAGACAAACCATCTCCCAATAGGGATATAGACAACATAACAATCTTTACATGAATAAAGTGCCCAACTTTATTCCCTCGATTGTGGATCTTATGATTTAGACCGTCACCTTAAGAATCATGTCTTCTGCTTAATCTGTCCATCATATGCCCAATTCTTAAAGGTTTAGACCGACAGTCTCAGACTATTGTTTGCTTATCATACATTCAACAAATATGAACGTAAAGAGGACAAGATTTGGTATATGAATAATAAATGAATTCTTTATTGATAAAAATGTCTTCAAAAACTCATTATATTTTTACTACTTAGGGCATACATGTCTAACAAAGACTTCCCCAAGGTTGCTCTCTGCACGACCTAATTTCTATATATGGCATCATACACTGGCATATCATTTCGAATGGGGGTTCTTAATTTGGTAGGTACTCAATGTCATAGTGATCATATCATTCTCCAGGCATCGTTTTATTATGTTATTATTTTAAAATTCATTATTTTGTTCAATATGATGATTTCAATATCCAATAGAAATAAATAAATACAAGCAATTCATTCCTTAAAAACATTTTAGGAAAAATACAGTACAACCAAAACTCATTTAATGTCATGGCTTTGAAATAAGGAGGGTCTAGAGTCCTATCTCATCACCTACCATGATCGCACCTAAACTATAGTCCTATTTCGCTACACATTAGCTCCTTAGAATTGCAAACAATCTTAGGTATGTACTAGATACATTAATATTTAAACTTGAATATTCTACATTAGTATGCTATTTCATAGTACCTTAGTGTGCTTTTGAATTCAAATAATCATGTATGCTATCTGTTATATTCTCAGTGTTTTTAAACACAAAACATAGCCTTTAAAACATTTCGTAATCACAAAATAAGGAAAAATGATGGACAAAAATTGCCATTTTAGGCTGCACGATTGACCTGTCGACCATCTAAGCTCGGCATGCCAGACAAGTTAAGTTCATCTTGCTGACCATATGAGTTTGGCCTGTCGAACTCGTGCATTGTAATCGACCACACTACACCGCATGCGGTCGACCATGTGCTCTCAACCAAGATACTCTATTTGAGCACCCAAGATGCATTCTCAAAAAAACTCATTCCAAACCTACTGTAATGCATGTAAAACATTTCCAAACGCTCTATGAACATGATATGAAGCTTTTACACTTAATTTCATAGCCATCAATACATTTTCATCATTTTTTGTATATCTCCTCAAATAATTCCAAAAATAAATAAAATTTTAAAACTAGTTTAATTATGTTTTTAATATGATCAAAGCATGTATCCATGATGAAATATGTTTCACAAACTCATATTGAACGTTGTTTATGCTTATTTATGCTCGAATTGTAACATGCAAGAACAAATTTTGTGAAATTAGGTCAACATAAAAACTACTCGATAAAGCACAAAACTTAGACATCTCTATAGGCATTGATCATCCAAAATCATAGTTGAGAAGTGTTAATTTGCATGTTTAATTCATTAGGAATGGAGCTAACCTTTTCTTGCACATTTGGTAAAAGTTGGTTGCACCAAATCTTGTTACTTGTCCCCTATTTGAGTTGGGAGTGAAGGTTTCTTGCTCCTGTGATCTCTGAGTTCAGGAAATAGTGTGCTTGATCTCTTGGTAACACACATAGAGGGAAGGAGAGAATGAGAAAGAAGTGAGGTAGAGCAAGATGTGATGTCTGTGTTTAAGTTCTTTGAAAGAAAAATTAATGAATGTTTGAGATAGAAAAATAGACACAGAGTAGAAAAAGAGCAAAAATGGGTGTAGCGATGTCTAGTTACTTGATTAAACTAGTAGCTTAATGGTTTCGTTCCAAACCATGTTTTGTATGTGGTTTTCAAGCTGGGAGTTTCAATGTTGTTGTTGCACGTAGAAGAGCAGCTAAATGTGGTTTTTTGCATTTCAAGCCTGAGTGAGTGCTTCCTTCACGTAGGAGTGCCTCAAAAACTGGAATCTAAGTTTCCAAAGTGGCGAGTTTTTGAGTTTCCAAGTTGCATTTCATGTGGTATTATCTGAGAATGGATTCGGGGACTTGTTGGAAATTTTCAATTTGTTGTTAACAAAAATATGAGTTTTAGGAAATAAAATAAAATACCAAAATTGTTAAAAATAAGTTACCAAATGCTAAAATTTTAGATAAACGAACAAAATAATTAAAGAAATACCACAAAATGAATTAAGCTTGCTTTATTCATTTTGTGGTATTTCCTTAATTAATTGCATCTATAATTATTTTGTTGCTTTATCTAAAATTTTAGCATTTGTTAACTTATTTTAAACAATTTTGGCATTTTATTTTATTTCCTAAAAGTTAGATTTTTGTTAACAACAAATTGACAAATCCCCAACAAGTCTCCAATTTTTAGACAATGCCATGTGAAATGCAACTTGGAAACTCGAAAATACATCACTTTGGACACTTAAATTCTAGCATTTGAGGCACTCCGACGTGAAGTAAGCACTCACTCAGCCTTGAAATGTAGAGAACTACATTCAATTACTCTTCCACATGCAACAAGAACATCGAAACTCTTAGCTTGAAAACCACATATAGAACATGGTTTGGAACAAAACCAATAAGGTCACTGGTTTAAGCAAATAATCAAAAATTGATATACCTATTTTTGCTCTCCCTTTTTCTACTTTAGTACTTCTTTATGTATGTTTTTCTATCTCAAACATTCATTCATTTTACTTTCAAAGAACTCAAACACAAACATAACACCTTGCTCTACCTCAATTATTTCTCATTCTCTCCTTCTCTCTACGTGTGTTACCAAGAGATCAGGCACAGTATTGTTGGAAAACGAGTACTCAATGAAATTTTAAAAAATTTTAAAATTAAAGTATTTTTTGAAACACATGTTTGACATGCTATATATATACAGATCTTATTAACCTTTTGTATATCGAAGTAGCCTTGAATCCGTGTAGAGAAAAACATTCCAAAAGAGCCTTAACTAGCTGGTCTTCTTTACTATTCTCTATTCACGATCTGAGTGCAGGTGGTCACACGTTGTACAGCTTTTCCTCTAATGACTTTCCTTCCAACCAATTGAGAAGACCTATAGCTAAGGTTCTTGATTGTGAATAATAGCTCTTAAGGAGTTTTAGAGTTTCTCATAATAGAGTACTTACTTTATACTTCTCAACTAATCTAAATAATTGAGAAAACTTACCCCCTATTTATAGAGATCGAACCTAGTGTTAATCATTATTAGATAAGGCCTTAGAATTCAAATCTAGATCAATTTCTAATGAAAATTGCGTCTAAAATGAGTATACAGATTATTGTAGGATCGACAATCCAAACATACTCATCGGCCTGCCGAACTTACTCTATCAGTAGGCCGAACTAGCTAATTAGCTTGCTAAACTTGCGATAATATGATTCCTGAGAATCTTTTGTTTTCCACCTGAGATTCTTAGATAAAGCATCATTTTTAATTCAAATAACCCAATGAAGAACTTATTTGATCAAAACAGTCATATCTAGATAATCTTATAAAAAATAAAATATTATGCTAGTAATTCAACATATTTATTTTCAATTAATTGACAATATTAATTCAACTAATAAACTAACATGAATTATTAAATCTCATCTTATCAAATTTCAACCAATCTAATAATTTAACACAAGCCACCAATATATAGGAAAACCAAGTCGTATCGTTATAGGATTTATTATGAGCTAGCAAAGGGGACCCGATGGACCTTTATATTCCTATAATTATAAAATATAATATCTCATACACATATTTTATAATTATCAACTCTAATGCTACTCCACTAAAAGCTTAGAGCTAGACTCTAGAACTATATAAAATTGCAAAACTTAAAGTAAGCTAACCGTCCATGGCATATTATGATGTGTCACATCCACATTCGATATTCATAATCAACATAAGGACAAATCCTATTTTACTATCCTGATTATCTTTATCTTACGTTCCATTATCTCACCATTAGAAAACTTACTATCCAAAGACAGTATACCATTTGGTTATACCTATGTATACAAATGTTGAGCGCTCTAGTCTTCCAATTACAAGATAATGCATATAAGAGAATATCATTGACTCTACATAAAGAGCTATAGATTCCATACCTATGAATAACAAGTCTACACAATCAAAAGTCATGTCTCCATTGTACTGGTATGCATACCATCAAAAAGTTAGAATATCACCCTTTGGTACATCAAGAGACATAAGTCAAGAATATGGGCCCATTTGTCATTTCAGAATTAAGACGCAACATATATAATTGTCTAAAGTGAATTGATTTACACAAACAGAATTATTAATCTAAATCAAGTCAACTTTATGTCCCGATCTAGTACGTCATCACCTATGACAACACACCAATGTTTCTACTCATAGAGTTCTACTCCGATGACCAAGACAAGCCATCTCCCATTAGGGATGTAGACATCATGGCAATCTTAGCATGAATAAAGTGCCCAACTTTATTCTCTCAATTGCGGATCTTATGATTTAGACCATCACCTTTAAGATTTATATCTTCCGCATAATCCATCCAACATATGCATGATTCTTAAAGGTTTAGACTGACAATCTTAATCTTTTGTTTGATTATCATATATTCAAAAGAAATAAATGTAAAGAAGACAACATTTGGTATATAAATAATAAATAAAATGCCTCCAAAAACATAATAAAACATTTTACTCCTTAAGGACATCATGTCTAACAATCTCCCACTTGCCCCAACTGAGTAAATGTGACATGTTTCGCATTCCCATAGCCCTGATAGGCTATAATGTCCTCAAACGTGATAAAACATATTTCCACAATTCCATTCACCTTGTTGTCCTTTATCACCTGATATTCTCAATGTAGATGCTTACTCTTCTTGTAAAATCTTTGTTCCTTAGCATTAACTATCGCTGTAGTGTTATTACAATACAGCGATACCGCCTTATCTATTCCAACAACTACCTCAAGATCCCCGAGGAACTTATGGAGTCACACTACTTCTTTTGAAGTATCACTAGTTGCCATATACTCTTCCTCCATCATTGAATCTGAAGTGCAATCTTGCTTGATAGTTCTCCAAACAATGGCACCATCACCCAGAGTAAATACAAAACCAGAAGTAGATCTTCTTGAATCCAGACAGGATTGAAAATCTGAATAAGTGTATCATAGAGATGTGAGCTCCTTACCTGAATATACAAGCATATACTCATGAGTCTTTCTTAGGTACTTGAAAATATGCTTGACTATAACCTAGTGGTTTAGTCCTGGATTTGACTGAAATCAACTTACTATCTCAACCGCATAACAAATGTCCAGTCGTGTACAAAGCATAGCATACATGAGACTACCCACTGCCGAATCATAAGGCACCTTCTTTATGTACTCTCTTTCTTCATCTGAATTTGATGAGTCTTTCTTAAAAAGAGTAATTCTAGACCTAGATGTTTGCCATCCTTCTTAGAATTCTACATTACATACCTCTTGAGAATTTTATCTATATATACAACTTGGGATATAGCTACTATTTTGTTTTTCCTATCCCAAAAGATCTGGATATCGAGAACATAATTAGCTTCACCTAAATCTTTCATGTCAAGCTGCTTAGTCAACCATAATTTGATCGATAACAATGCCCTAACATCATTGCCAATCAACAGAATGTCATCTATATAGAGTAGTAGAAAAACCACTTTCCCATCCTCAATATATTTCTAAATACATGATTCGTCCACGTTTTGTTCAAACCCATATGTCTTGATTACCTAATCAAATCTTATGTTCCAAGAATGGGAAGCCTATTTAAGTCTATAAATTGACCTTAGTAGCTTATAAAACTTACCCTTTTTGACCCTTAGCCTTGAACCTATTTAGCTATAACATATATATGAACTTATCAAGATAGCCATTTTGAAATGCCGTCTTGATATCCATCTACCAAATCTCATAGTTGAGAGCAGTAACTATGGATAAGAGAATGCGGATGGACTTAAGTATAGCTACAGGTGAAAAGGTTTCCCCATAATCGATTCCTTCCTTGTGCATGTATCCCTTAGCTACCAACCTAGCCTTATAGGTTTTAACTTTCCCATCTGCTCCTCTTTTTCTTTTATAGATCTACTTACACTCCTATAGGTTTTACCCCTTCGGGAAGCTCAACAAGTTCTCAGACCCGATTAGTCTCTATAAACTTCATCTCAGTATTCACGGCTTCCATCCAGAGCTTTGTATAAACATCTTCCATAGCCTCTTTATAAGTGTAAAGATCCTTATCATGTTCAATTGATTCAGCCAAGTAAGCTCCACCACTAAACATATACCTCTTGGGTTGACGTCGATCCTCCCACTACGTTGAGGCCCCTTAGGTTGTTGTTCAGTTAGTTTTACTATATTGTTTTGATTGGTTTCTACTAGAACCCTTGGAGTGATCGAAACACTTGCCAACTCCTCAAATACCACTTTATTTCGAGGCTTAAAGTCGTTCATGTACCTTTTTTCTAGGAATGTTGCATTTGTTGAAACCACGACTTTATTTTCTTTTGGGTTATAGAAATGACCCCCTTTAGTCCCCTTTGGATATCCTACAAAAACATTAGAATATGCTTCCAACTTGTTTATGTCCTTATGCAGGACATGAGCCAGACATCCCCATATGCGAATATGATTTAAGGATGTCTTCTTGTCCATCCACAACTCATGAGGAATTTTAAGAACCGATTTTGAAGGCACATTATTCAAAGATAATATGCGGTTTGTAGTGCATATCCCCAAAAAGACGAAGGTAATGTCCAATACATCATGGACCTAACCATGTCCAACAAAATCCTATTTCTTCTCTCAGCTATGCTATTCTACTGCGGAGTGCCTGGCACAATCAAATGGGATAAAATCCCATTTTCTAATAAGTGTTCCAAGAACTAATCAAAGACGTATTCACTACCTCAATCGGTTCAAAGTTTCTTTATGAGTTTACCTAATTACTTTTCTGCTTAAGCCTGAAACTCCCTGAACTTGTCAAAAGTTTTGCTTTTATGATGCTAGGTAGACATACCAACACCTTGAGTAATCATCAATATAAGTGACAAAGTACTCGTACCTTCCTCATGCCTGGATGTTCATGGGACCACAAACATCACTATGCATAAGTTTTAGAGGCCCTTCGACCCTATTGGCCTTAGACCCCAAATGGTCCTTTGGTCATTATGCCCACCAAACAAGATTCAAATTGTGCTATAGATTCTACCTTTAAGTGACTTAAAGGTTCGTACTTTACTAACCTTTGAATCCTATTTCAGCTAATATGGCCTAATCGCAAATGCCAAAGACAAGTATTATTAAAGTGAGAAGTCCTAAGTCATTTAGAGTTATTATCATTAACCTAAGTGTTAAATAGTACGTCCATCTTAGGTTTGATTCAAATATAGATTGTTTTGCCTCCATCCATCATAGATAAAAAATTTATTTTTATGAATCAGCATTTTATTATTGAAAGAAAACTGAATAAGAATCTTTAAATAAATAAGGTACAGATGTCAAATCCCTTTTAAGACTAAGAACATGAAAACTATCTTTCAATACTAAAATTTTATAATTATTAAAGTAAAGATGGACGTCTTCCATTGCTTCAACCAACACCAAGGATCCATCTGTCATCCGAAGTATGAAGTCCTCATGCAACAAACTTCTCGTTTCTTTAAATCCCTTTAGAGAAACACAGACATGATTAGTCACACCAGAATCTATAACCCAAGTGTCACTTGATTCTTCAACTAAACAAGTCTCAATTACCCAAAGCTTACACCTGCTTCATTAAACAAGAAGCCCCTACAATTCTTCTTTATGTGCCTAACCTTCCTGGCCTTTGCCCTCTGCTTCTATCTATTCCTTAGATTAGGATTGGATCCAAAAGCAGCAGCCAAGTTAGCTTTGCCACCCGTAGGAGTTTCCCTCATCAGATTTTTGAACTCCTATAACTGCTTCATCAACTTCCTTAAGGTCATATCCTATCTATTGCTCAAATTGTATAAAGCTCTAAACGAGATGAACTCCTTTGATAGAGTCTTAAAAACCATAGTCATCTATGACTAAGCATCGACATCAGCTACATGGGTTTGAGCCTTAGTGAGGTAACCTTTGATCAACATCATATGCTCCTTGACAGGAGTCTCTGGCTTTTGTTTGCAGTTTAAAAGTTTCTGAAGAGCTCCTTGCCATTTTGTTATGGCTTGGCCTCCAAATATATCTTCAAGATTATCCAAGGTCTGCTTTGTAGTCTCATAATCTTCATGTTGAGCCTGCAATAGGTTATTCATACTAGCCATAACCTAACAGCGGGCCTGATCATTGGCATCTTTGTAGCAATCATACACTTGGATTTTCTTATTAGTGGATTCCCCAATAGGTTTTATAGGACACAGTGTTATAAGCACAGTGTTGTAGCAATCATTATAATTCTTGCCATTTACTTGGTTCTTATCGAGTATCGAAGATAAAGTGCTTTTAGATATTTTAATCTAAAATAAAGATTTATATACCAAATATAACCAAACAATCCAAATAGTTTAGTAAGATAACACAAACTAGTAAATATAGAATTGCGTTTATATGTCAAAACCTTGAAAAAGTAACAACCTTATAATAATAATTCCTAACTCAAAATTTAACAAGCTGCCTAGGGGAGACTTGCTAAATTCAATTAGGAACATGGATCCCCTCCAATTAATATATGTGATCTAAGACCCGTATGATCTAGCATATATTAATAATCACTTTTTTTGGCCATTAATTTTATTAATAGAGCTCTTAGGGGAGGTCAATAATAAAATTAATCTTGAGTGTAAACCATTTTTTCAACTATTTTATCCATGATTTATAATCGCCACCTAGGGTTGTACAATGATAAATCATGCTAAAATAAATTATCCCTCTAGACATCCAATCCTGTACATGATGAAATCCCTTCCTAGGGGTTGGAACTACCATGTACTACCTATGGACTAATGACAGAGGCCATAGGTCCTCTCTTCAGAAAACTTCTCCCCTTCAATAATTTGAAAACCAAGTTTTTATGTTAGCATACATGAATAACTGTGAAAACTCACTCCCTATTGATAGAGGTCAAACCTAGGGTTAATCATTATCAGACAAGGTCTCAAAATTTAAATCTAGATCAAATTTTGATGAAAATCTCATCTAAAATGTATATATAAATTATCGTAGGATTGGCAATCCAAACATACCCACTAGCTTGTTGAACTTACTCCATTGGTGGGTTGAACTAGAAGATCAGCCTGTTGAACTTGCAAATATATGATCCCTGAGAATCATTTATTTCTCACCCAAAATTCTTAAATAGAGCCTTAGTTTTAATTCAAATAACCCAATAGAGAAGTTATTTGATCAAAACAGTCATATCTGCATAATCTCATAGAAAAAAAATATTATCCCAATAATTCAACATTTTTATTTTGAATTAAGTTACTAAATTAATTCAACCAATAAACTGACATGAATTATTAAATCTGATCCTATAAAATTTCAACTAATCTAATAATTTAACATAAGCCACCAATATGTAGGAAAAGCAAGCCTTTTCATTACAGGATTTATTATGAGCTAGCAAAAAGGAGCCGATGGGCCTATATAATTCAAGCTCCTATAATTATAAAATACAATATCCTAGATACATATTTTATAATTATCAACTATAACGCTACTCCAGTAAAAGCTTAGAGTCGGCACTATTGTACTATAAAAAATTACAAAGCTTCAAGTATGCTAACAATCCATGACATTTCATAATGTGTCACATTCCCATAGGATATTCATAATTGGCTTAAGGAAATTCTGTTTTACTTTCGAGATTATTTTTATCTTTAGTTCAATTATCTCATGATAGGAAAACTTACTATCCAAAGACAGTATATTATTTGGTTACACATATGCATCTAAATGGTTGACCACTCTTGTCTTCCAATTATAGGATAGATCATATAAGATAATATCATTAACTCTACAAAAAGAGTTATGGATTCTATATCTATGAATAATAGGTCTACGTAATTAAGAGTCATGTCTCCAACGTACTAGTATGCATACCATCATAAAGTTAGGATGTCACCCTTTAGTGCATCAAAAGGCATAAGTCAAAAATATGGGCCGATTAGTCATCTCAAGATTAAGACACAACACATATGATTGTCTAAATGAATCGATTTGCACAAACAGAATTATTTATCCAAATCAATTTAACTTTATGTCCCAATCCAATACATCGTTACCAATGACAATGCACTAATGTTTCTACTTGTGGAATTCCACTTCGATGACCTAGACAAGCCATCTCTTGTTAGGGATGTAAACAACATAACAATTTTAGCATGATGCAGCTCCCAACTTTATTCCCTCGATTGCAAATCTTATGATTGGACCATCACCTTTAAGATTTTTGTCTTCCATATAATATGTCCATCATATGCATGATTCTTAAAGGTTTACATCGATAGCCTCTAACTTTTGTTTGCATATCATACATTCAATAGAAATGAACATAACGAAGACACTATTTGGTATATGAATAATAAATAAAATGTCTCCAAAAGCATATTTTAACATTTTAGTCCTTAAGGGCACCTTGTCTATAACGCCCCCTTTTTAGATGTCATAGATATCGTTTCATTCATTCTTTAATACCTTTATTTTAAGATAAACTATTTGGTTAAAACATAATTTGGAAACATACCTCAGGATCCATGCAAACATTTTTTTTTAAATATAATGTACATCAATATTTAATAAATTACTCAATTATAAAAATTATTTAAATAGTTTATCACACCAAATAATAAAAACACAATGTTCAAAATTTTCTTGCATAGTTTGGTAGGTCGAACTTCAAACTTCGACAGGCTGAATCTGACCAATAGTCTGAACTCCAACCACCGGTAGGCTGCCCGAGGCTCTACAAAACGGGGTTTAAAAATTCCTTAGTTCGGTAGGCCGAAATAGTGTAATCGACAGGGCAAACATTGCATCAGCAAACCAACCAATAATGACCGATAGGCCAAATGCTATAAAATTTTTTTTTTCTAAAATAAGTCTCAATATATTTCAAATACGAAAAGCAATTGATAATACGATAAAGTTGAAGAGTCAAAGTTCAAATCATTAAAATTCATCAAATAAACATACTTAGAATTAAAAAATATAGTTTGAATATTTAAATTTCTTCTTTGGCATTTTTCTGTTTCCAATTTAGCCTGCATAGCTCACATGCCTTTTCTTGCCCTCCACCTATTCCATAATTTTCTTACTCTTATCTGCAACATGATATAAAATTGGTTAAGGTAAAGCTTAGTAAGTACATTTCATATCTCACAACATAAAAATATTTTATGAACATTATCACCATATGCATCATCATAATAGTGCACTAAGTATAATTTCGTGAAGAAGTATCTTCCATTACCTTATCCATATTAAAACTTTGTTCATTTTATCTTAAGGGCCCAAGTGTTACACCATTATCATCATCATTGACGCGCTGTCATGAGAGAAGAGGAGTAGCTAATCCTAAACCAAAACATGACATCATAATATAAACATAACATCAACATAGGTGTGCAACACTTATTTAGGTGATACGTATATTCATACATATTTATGTACTTTTATGCTTTGGAAAAACATCATCATCAAAACATGCGTAAACTTTTTTACATTATTACTTGCATAATAATACATCATGTGTAATCATCTTGAGAAACCATCATGAACATAGATTTTCAAACTTTTGTAAATCACATCATGTTGTAGGTGAGAATATACTTACCTATTTAGCTTACTTAACCTTGATTGTAGGTGACGTCACTGCAGTCTTGATATGCTTACTCATTAGTGTGTTCGTGTCATACATTAATTTAAATTAAAAAAAATTAACATTTATTTTCATGAAATCATTCAACACCACATAACATCTTCTAATACTATATTACATCACACATATATCCATTTTTTGAAAACACTAATTCATAATATGTTTCATTAACCTTTAAAACATTAGAACAAAACTGTCAACACAAATGCTTCTTGACCTTTATGAATTCATAGCTCCATAACTGAAAAAATTCTCACACAATTTTAGCACCAAACTTGGCAGGGACAAAGTTAACATATAAACATAATATCATGATTTTTCAATGGTCATAAAAATTTCATTTGACAATTTAAATAAGTCACATAACATACAATGCTAAAACTACTAGCAATAGTTGGGCAGTGAACAATCTTAGTTTAAGTCTATTGATCACATTGTTGATGTCGTAGAAAAATCTATAATAATTAAGACATATAATGGTCACCTAAAACTATAACATTTGCAAAAATCAGCTTAAAATAAATTCAATAACATCCCAAAATGTGTCTTAGAATTCAAAGACAAACTTACTTCAAACAAAACAGGTAGTGGGCTACATGCGATCATCACTCTCAAACAGTTAAAATAAATTTCTTTAAGCCCTAAAATTCTTATGACATCTTATTAGCATATAAATATAGAAGCACAAAAAGTCTCATTGTCAAATGATTTCATTTAATTATACAAAAATGTCACACAACAAAAGTCCAACAATTCACTAATAACACAGTTTCAAAACCTAGTCTTAATGAAAATTCGATAACATAAAATATTCATCATTTCTCCGTGAGACTTTCCAGTTCAATGCTTAATATATACATGAATATATCTACCAAATTTCGTGCAAAATAACATTCATTTACCCCTAGAACAAAGGCCGCATTTTTGGGTAACATAACCATTTAGCAATAATTTTCTACGAGTGGCAGAGAGAAGAAAATTCATAACTCAACGTACAAAAATCCAATTGGTGTGAAATTTGGAGGACCATCACATAACATATACATGAATAAGCTATTAAAATTTCAGAACAAATAGAAATTTCTAGACAAAGATGTAGCAGTCAGATTAAAGGGGAAGAATTACATTTTAAAAACAACCAAGAACGAATTCTTACCTTAAAACAAATTCTTCTCAACTTCCCTTTGAATTCACCCAAGGAAAACCCAATATTTCTTCCTATTGTTTGTAGGAGAATAATGGAGAGAAGAAGGAGGAGAAAACATGGAGAGAAAAAGTGTCTGAGAGAATATTTCTAAGAGAGAGAGGGAGAGAGCGTACGATAGAGAGAGAAAAAATTATCGTGAAAAAAATGAGAATAGCATAAAAGGAAAAAATATTCTTTTCTATAATATCAAAAATTTTCTAACTAAATTGAGGCAAATTTCACATTGGAATGGAGGGGAAATAGGGAAAAGTCAAATTGATTTAGCTCCATTTACCATATTTTAATTCTCAAAATAGGAAACCCTCATCAATTATTCAACTATCCACAAAGTCAAACATTCTATTTCCTAAAATAAGAAATAAAACCAAAAATATGCTAATCAATCAAAATTTATCATCCAATCAAATCAATCATCCATGCCACAATTTTGAAAAAAATTTCTGCTAATTGCTCGTCAGTTGTCTTTGGCCTGCTAATGTGTTAATTCGGCCTATCGAAGCCATGAGGTCTGGCTTGCCATTCCGTAAGGGACAATTTAGCCTATCGAACTTGGAGGTTTGGCTTGCTGAACTGCCGCATACTCTCAAATATAACCAAATCTTAACTAATTGCAAAATATATATCATGCATGCAACATTATTGACATGAACACCTTGAGCACACCAATTCCACGTGATTGTCGCCTGGCATAATACTCAAATTATATAGTCAGTAACATAATATCACATATCAATTAAAGAAATTACTTAACGTGGTTGCTCATCCGTTACATAAAAATTTGGCAGGTGTTACAATTCTCCCCACCTTATAAGAGTTTTGTTCTCGAAACTCCAATAATTACGGATACTTGGTTCTCATGTCATCTTTACGTTCCCATGTAGCTTCTTTCACTTGGTGATTTCACCATAAAACCTTAACCAATGGAATTTCTTTACTCCTCAAGATCTTAGTTTTTCGATCTAAAATCTCCACTGGCTTTTCTTCATAACTAAAGTCATCTCATATCTTGATCACTTATGGCTCAATCACATACGTCAGGTCTGGGACATATTTCTTGAGCTTGCAAACATGGAACACATCATGCATTGCTGACATTTCTGATGGCAATCTCTATTGATAAGCTACTTTGCCTATCCGCTTCACAATTTCATAAGGTTTGACAAATCTTAGGCTTAACTTGCCTTTCTTTCCAAACCTCATAACTCCTTTCATAGGTGTACTCTTTAGGAACACAGATTCACCTACGATGAATTCTAAGGGTCTTCTTCTTTTATCAGCATAACTCTTCTGATGGCTTTGAGCGGTCTCTATTCTCCTTCTTATCATTTTAATCATCTCAGAGGTTTCATTGACAAATTTAGTCCTTTGACGTCAATACTTTCCATCAACTTCTTTTCACCAGCTTCATGCCAACATATAGGAGACCTACATTTCTGGTGCCATCCCAATCATCACCTGGTAGCTGTCGTTGTAAGCAAATTTTGCTAATGGTAACATTTTACACTAGCTGGTCTTGAAGTTGAGAGTACAAGTCCAAAGCATATCCTCTAAGATCAAGTTCATCCTCTCTGTTTAGCCCTATATCTGAGGATGAAATGCTATTGAAGTGCAACTCGGTCCCCATCGTAGTCTGTACACTTTTCCAGAACTTGGACGTGAAACTGCCATCACGATCGAAGATGATAGACTTAGGGATTCCATTTAGTCGTGCAATCTCCTTGACATAGAGTTCTGCTAACCACTCCATAGAGTAAGTGATCTTGATAGGAATGAAATGCACCGTCTTTGTCAGTCGATCATCAACAACCCAAATAGCATCATATCCATTCATAGTCCTAGGCAAACCGGTAATGAAATCCATTGCAATATCCTCCCATTTCCATTCCCGTATCCAGATTGATTGTAAATTGCCACCAGGTCTCTGGTGTTCAACTTTAACTTGCTGGCATGTCAAACATTTCTTTACATACATGGCAACATCACGTTTCATTCCAAACCACCAAAAGTTATCCCTTAGATCATTTTTCATTTTTGTTGCACCTGGATGAATTGAATAAGGAGTGTCATGAATTTTTGCCAAGATTTTTTCCTTAGGCCATCAACATTGGGAACACATAAGCTGTCTTTAAGATACAAAGTTCCATCATCAACAATTCGAAACTCTTCACATTTCCCTCCTTTTATTTCCTGCTTAATCCTCACAAGGCTTACATCTTCGTTTTGCTTACTTCGAATCTCTTCATGCAATGTTGGAGCATGTGTAAGTGCTGAAAGTTGGCATGTTATGAGTTCCAAACCAAAGTCTAGAATTTCTTTCCTTAAAGGCTGAGTCATTGCTTGTAATGACATCAACGTAGCCACTGTCTTCTTACTTAGAGCATCAACCACTCAATTAGCCTCTCCTGGATGATAAAGGATTTCACATTCATAATCCTTAACTAACTCTAACCATCTTCACTGTCTCATATTCAGATCTTTCTGAGTGAAGAAGTACTTTAAACTTTGATGATTAGTGAAGCTCTTGCACTAGACCCCATATAAGTAATGTCTCCACATTTTCAGTGCGAAAACAACAGCCGCTAACTCAAGGTCATGAGTAGGATAGTTCTTCTTATAATCCTTTAGTTGTCTCGATGCGTAAGCGATCACTCTGTCATTCTGCATCATAATTGTACCAAGGCCTATCTTAGAAGCATCGCTGTAAATCACAAATCTGTCACATCCTTTAAGAATGGCCAATACTAGAGCTATCATTAATCTCTTCTTCAGTTCTTGAAAACTCTTCTCACATGCTTCTATCCATACAAACTTCTTTCCCTTGTGAGTTAAATTTGTAAGCGACACTTCTATCTTAGAGAAGTCTTCCACGAATCTTCGGTAATAGCCAGCTAGGCCCAAAAAGCTCCTTATCTCACTTGCATTCTTCAGTTGTTTCCAATTGAGAACAACCTCTACCTTAGCAGGGTCTACTATTATCCCTTCCTTTGATACTACTGTTAGGTTTGGTGCCTTAAAAGCTGTGACATTGTACTTTTGATGATAAATAAATAAAGTAACATTTATAATTATTTTGGTTATGTGTTATGAATACATTTATAAACATCAAGAAAATTCCATGATTATATATGTGACTATAAATTTAGCATATAAGTGTTATATGCTTAGGGATAAAATTTATAGATAATAATCTAAATAGTCCGTAATAATTAATTAAAGTTTGGGATCTTTAATTAAACATTACAAGTACGGTCCAATCTCATTTAGAATGAAATAGTCATTATCCGGACTATTAATGTAGAAGACATTGGATTGGAGGTACTTTATATAATGAGATTATATAGGACTAGACCAGATAAATTATGAATCTTTAATAATCATCCGTTACAAATAGAGTATTCAAATTTATCACTATGATGATCATATATTTGACAGTCTTAATCCTGAGTATTTATTAGACTCCTATTTATGACATTATGTTTTTTGACTTGCATGGTAAGATTTGTGTAAGCACAGATCATAACTTAGCATCTTGGAAATATAATGTAATAAGTGGTTGGGAATAATAATATACAGATATGGAATCCATTCCTTCCCTATGGAAGTTAGAAAAATAGTTCTCTTAAGTGATAATTCAAGGTTTGAACAGTAGAGTGCTCGTTCATAATAAGATTATGAATTAACTGTTCATTAGAGAAT
>CAMOHE010029671.1:0-28760 GCA_946598075.1 Artocarpus hirsutus | reverse complement strand
TTTTTGGAGAAAACCGTCGTGGTAGGTCATAAGCTACCACGACGGTTTCTCAAAAAACCGTCGTGGTAGCCCTAATCTTCCACGACGGTTTTTCAAAAAACCGTCGTGGTATCTTCCCACCTTCCCACGACCGTCTTCGTTTTCACGGGCGTAATTTGCCGCGCATTTTTGCCTTTTACACGACGGTTTTTGTGAAACGGTCGTGAAATAAATGTCGTGTAATCAATATTTTCTTGTAGTATATATAATTATCTCCTTCGTTTCCTATCTGTTTAGCAAACTTAAGTGATGCAAATGAATGTGTTGCTCTAGAATCAAATAAAACATAAGCATCAGTGTTGGCAACAAGGAACTGACCAGTTACCACTATTGAGGTTGCCACACTTCCTCTTTCTTTGTGTAAGCATAGATCCGTCCACTAGGCTCTGGAGCTTTCAATCATCCTTGACTAATACTAGGACCTTCAATCTGCGCTTGGACTACATAAAGCTGGGCTCCATGAGGTCTTTGTTGACTCTGGTTTCTGATTCTAAGGATTGGAAAAATAGTTCCTAGCATAGTGTCCTTCTTTGCCGCAGATAAAACACTTATTGGTGCCAGCTTTGCACTCCCCTGTATGTCTTTTCCTGCACTATCCACATAGGGGTTTACTATTCTTTCCATCATTTGTCCTTTTTTGAGGTTGCCCCCTCTTGCTCCCTTGATTAGGGGCATTCCACTTCCTTTTATTGTTATTGCGATTACGTCTGGTCTAGTTGCTTTGAGCCTGTCCTTGACTCATGTTGCCTCCTTACCCTCTTGATTGTACAACCTGATTATGTTTGGCCAAGGCTTTTTCCTCCTTTTGAGCCTTAAAAATTCTTGCTCTCTCCTCTTTATCTTGGGTGATTCTAAACTCAGCTTTAGTCACCCGTTCAATACAATCTTCTACATCTTTAGTGACTTGCCCTCCACTATCAACTATAAGGGCAATGTCGGTTTGGAGCATCTGTATTAGTCTTCAAATCCCTTTTTGATTAGTAGTTACCAGTTCAGGACAAAGATGTGCTAATTGAATGAATCTCTTCACAGCATCGGCCACTGACATATTACCTTGTCTAAAGTTATTAAATTCTTCTTGATGTGCTACCATAGTTTCCACATTGAAATAGGCTCTTCCAAATTCCTCCATAAATTCTGTCCAAGTCATTTTGTCTACGTTCCTTCTACACTCTACTGACTCCCACCATCTCCTTGCATCCTTGGTGAGAGAAAATGAAGCACATAAAACTTTCTCATGATCACAAAGTCCCATAATTTCAAACTTTCTCTATGTTGGTGAGCCAGTCATTGGCTTCTAGTGAGTTCGTAGATCCATCAAATTTTGGGGCCTTCATTTGCCGAAATCTCTAGTAAAATTTAGTAGCAGACACAACCGGGGCAACTAAAGCGGCTAGTCCTGCTTGCTGAATCGGTGGTACTAGAGGTAGGGAATTCGCACATGTTGGTGGTACGGGATTCTGGTGAGCTAGTTGCTCTCTTAACCCTTGCATCTCCTACTCCTGGGCCTGGAGCTTCTATAGTAGTTCAGTATTCATGGCCATTAAATCTGAGTTTACAGGCCCTCTAGGTACTTCAGCCATCGATAACAATTTAAAGCCCTACCATTCAGTTTCGTCATTACGTCAGCACATACTATTAACTTAATAATGTTTATTAAAATTTTTACCTAAGTCATATAAATACATGCAAATGTTAACAATAACATAGACTTAACATCTCATTTTATACATTTCATTTCATTAACTTCTTTCTTTCTTTCTCTTTCTCTCTCTCTCTCTTTTTTTTTTTTTTTTTTACATTCCTCATTGTCAAAACATTATATAAGTGACTAACTTATAGATTTACTTTACTTTCTTACATAAACTTTTTATATCATTTTCGAGCGTAGTTATCTCTTCTGGCTAACATAAACACTACTACCGAGAAGGATACCATTTTACCGGAGGTACGTTCATGTACCAGATTAGTAAAGTCAATACTATACTAGTCACATGATTACATACATTTTAATACATAAAAGTCATTAAGAGTCCATTTCCTTCCTAATCCAACTCTATGCCCGACATGTCACTATTTTTGGGATCTATTTTAGGGTCTTCGTCATCCTCCTCGCTGGAGTCGGTCAACTCATCATCATTAGCAATAATGGGTTCAGGGGGTTCTGGAACAACATCAAGCTCTTCCTTAAATTCTTCCTTTTCATCATCATCCTTATCCATTTCTACAAGGGGGATCCTCAAGGGGTACGACCACATTTTATTCAGCATGTAACACTTCCATGATAAAATCATTTAAACTAAGAAAATCTCGAGGATACTAGATCTGTTGTTGTACTGCATCAGGGAGGTCTCTCCATATGAGGTCACAAATACAACGTAATGGTATCTCAGGTGGAATTAGAGGTACCATAGTCTGACGAAATCTCATTAAATAATGCTCCACTAGCTCACCTACATACATACCCCAAATCGGCTCTATACGTACATAAAGTCGATGACGCCAATCTGCCCAAACAAGAGGATTAACTTGAGCTTGTATGTTGTTAGCAGATGGTAACAGAGCAAATTCTTTAGAGATCTGTGCTCTAAACCCTTCCCAGTTATGTCATTGTTCTTTTGGTTCTATCCTAATCCATCACTCCAATGCCTCCCCTTGCAACCGTCCCGAGGCCAGTGGGACCTACAGATGAGGTGGGGTGTAAAATGTCTCAAAGATCACCTCCATATCGTGAAGCCACTTGGTCAACGACATCGGCTGTCAGTTGTAATGATAGCACCAGGATATCATCTCCCAAAAGGTTATGATAGCTCTTTAGTCTACCTCCATATCATGATTATTATGTGGTTCTGCCATGTACTATATTCATTTTAATTAATATAATATTCCCACATAAAATCATATTTCAATATTCCTATACTAAAAATTAAACTATCTTACTTGAGTTGTAGTAGAGGAGCATGTCGCAATGTGCAATAGGATGGTAGGATATCAGCTCTGATACCAACTGTCACAACCCGTCTTTTTGGACTGTACTTAATCAATTTCCTTACTTACGTATTTATGAAAAATTTTGAAAATATTTTTTTCTTTATACATATATATGCATTTAACCAAACTCTCTTCATATGATTTTATATAATCAACATAGCCTTCTCAAAAGGGTTTTGTCTTACTTGATCATACTATAACTTAGTTTACAGCTGGTTCCAAAATAACTTAATATAAAGAGCAAGCGGAAACATAACAGTGACAGTATCCATTCCCTGTTTGCACATTGCCCATACCTCTGCCGCCAACTCATCAGTAAATTTATTTTGACCTCTTAATGGGTATACCTATAGCATGAAATAACTAAGTGAGCTTATGTCTAGTAAGTCCAGACATAGCCCACCTGCTACATTCACTAATATGCAAGATCCACTTATGCTTTCTTATGAACATTCTTTATCCTTATCACGTCTTGTCTTTAACTAGGGTCCAAGTGCTCGTACCATATGCACATATAGGTCTTCATAACACCGAGACCATATCATAATCTTTGACTCCCCTTTAGTCGAGAGCCGGTACGGCATTATTCTCTATTTCTGATGGTTTATTTAACAGTCCAATTATTATGGTTATCAAATCATGCATGAGGTCATATCCACCTATTGAGTGCAAAATTATAAACATTCTTCTAACTGGATAGCACACATAGGTACATATCTTTTTATATACACACAGGTGCACATATTGATATACACATAGGTACACACACACACACACACACACATATATATATATATATATCACATTCAACACCAACTATTCCATACTGTAGGTCGGGTTGATACTTACTTGTATAGGTTATTGTATGAACCGACCTCAGTCCCTTTTTCTAATCTTCTAGCATCTTGTTTGGCCAATTCTAGTGTTATTAGCCAAATTTTTACTATTTTATCTATACGTCAATACAAAACGTTTGTTAATTAACAAATCGGGTAACTTACTAGTTTACAACTCCAATAGCCACAGATTTTCTCTCTCTTATCGTACTCCACCCTATTGTATCTAACAAAGGGCAAAAATCTTACTAATAACCTCATTTTCTTATTTCGAATGTTTCGGATCCGTTCTGCACACTTTGTGAAAAATTAACAATTTTGCCGTCGGTGGGCCTTTTAAATTTCTCAAACTCGATTTTGCTATTTTAACAAAAATTGTTGCTTATTAACTTTAAAACAATAACCCAGGGTGTCAGGTTTTCTTATTTTGCATTAATGCCAATTTTAACAAAACTTTGCAATTTTGACCCTTATTTGAAAATTTTGACAATTTTACCCTTAGGACCAAAAATAATATCTTTAAACTATAATTTTTCATTTTTCATAAAAATCAAATTTGCTAAGAATACAATACCGAAATTCCTTTTGAAAAATGACATTTTTGCCCTTTGAAGATTTTTTTCCAATTTTAACAATTTTGTAAAATGCATAACTCACAAACGAAGGGGATTTTCAACGAACCGTTCACAATTTTTAATAGTTTTTTCAAGATCTACAACTTTCATGTTTTGAATTTTTTGAAATTCCCACTGTACAGGGGAGTTTTTGGCCCTTTTTCAATTCTGCCAAGAAAATAATTTTATTTGCAATTTAGTCCCTAGGGTCATTTTTGCAAAAACTGATTTTAGAACAGCATACAACCTACTGTTTATACATATTTAAGACCTTCTCAAACAATTTTCATGCTAAATCACCACTCTTTTAAAACCAACTTCAAAGTTTACAAAATTATCCTATTTTACACCAAATGACCCTTTTTACTTTTAAGCCCCAATTTCAACAACACAACCACATCATAAACCATATACCCAAAACAATCAAACCATAAACTTGCTTGAATATCCATTTGCCTTTTGAAATAATCAAAATCAAAACAAAAACCAAATAAACTTTAAATTTAAGAAGTTAAACTTACCAAAAGAAAAATTGATGATCTCATATTTTCAAGGGCTTCGTTGAAATCTTTCCTAGGCATGTTTTACATGAAAGAGGTTTTTGTCTAAATCCCCTCCTTAAACCACCAAGAAAATTCAAGAAAAAGTCTAGATTTCTTACCTTGAAAAGTTTGTAAAGCCGTAATCTTGAAACTTCAAACTTAGTTGGGGCCATTTTTGCAAGAATTTGGGCTTGGAAATTTTTTTGAAAGGGTGCTCTTATGGCCGTTGAAAGTAGGGAATGAAGGAAATGAAAATTGTGATGCTTTAAGTCTTTAATTAAAGACTTATCCATTTTTTTATGGTGAGTCACCATGGTAATCAAGTGGGTTAGTGGTGGCTAACCATGATTGGGCCACATTTCATGCTTTGGTGGCTGAATCCCAATTTGTTGGGCATCTACTTAGTGGGCCCTAAAACTTTACACTGTGTATTTTTTTTACCACGTAGTATTTTTCTTATACTGCTGGAGTAAAATGAAAGTCATGCTCTTAAACAGTATAAAATCCCATTCTTATCCTTTGGTTCAGCTTTGAAATCCAAACATAGCATTTCTTATATCTGTGTTTTTACCTCGGTAGTGTACTTACACTGTGTCGTATCCTTTTTGACACTTTTGAGGGTTTTATCAGACTTTTCTATCTTAGTTATACCCTTAATCATCCATCAATTTATATCACAATACTATAATAAATTGTGATATAAAATTCGTTTCATGGATATTTTTCACAAATTTTCAAGCATTTATGCTTTAAAAATTTGCATTTTGGCTATATCCAACATTACATCGAGTCCACCGTGAAATGTCCTATTGATATTACTTATTTGTACATTATCATAATTTTTACAAAAAATACAATTTATAACGGTAAACTTATTAATTAAACCCAATTAAATATGAAATTTTATTAGTGAATTTCCCTTGGTCATTACAGTGTTTGTGTTGAGTTATGTCTAATTTCCTCCTCCTCCCAAAAAGAAGATGAGTAATTATCAAATCAAAGACCACCAAGAAATAGGGTTTGTTGAATTTCATTTTGAACAGGTAGAAAACTCTCCTAATGTTGCCATCTTAAATGTACATGCATTCTTTCTAGAGATAAAAATAAAGTTATTGCATAACAAAGTTAGTTGGGTGTTTAATTAGTTGAGAAGGCCAAGTAATATTAGTTTTATCATGTGGGTCCACTTGATTTACTAATCATGTTATGTCAAACATGATCGATGTAATGACCAATTTAGTTCAGGGTCGTGCCCTAGATGCATCTGTGCTCGTGTTTGTATTGAGTTGTGTCTTTATTATTATTATTTTTTTGGGCCCAAGAACAAATTCGTAACAGAAAAATGTAACATGACAAAAACATTAAGGTTTAAAACATTAATTCAGACTGCACCATAGTGAATTTAATCTACTCATTATCTTGCTTGTACTTTGTACTTTTGATGTGCTTAAAACTCCACTCTCTAGAAGTGACATACAACCTCATTAACATTTAATGTGATTGGTGTTGAAAAACAATGCCAAGGCTGGCCATTTAGGATCCGTTTGGTAAATAGATTAGAATTATATTGATCTGAATTGTTTTAATTTGAGTTGGTGATTTGAATTACTATTCGAATTAACAATTAGAGGTGCTTTTAAAGTGTTAATCTAAATAAGGAATAAAATTGAAATTTGTGTTTGAAAAAATAGTGGAAAAAGTTTTTGATTTATTAACAAATCTAACCAAAATTTAATGTTCATGATCCTAAAAAAATGCAATATGGATATTGATTTATTCCTCTTTTCATTAGGAATACAATGAAAGAAGAATTGTCTAAATTGTATATCAAATGAAGAAATTATTTTCTCCTCAAATATAAAAGAGAGAATTTCAGCCTTTACTGTAGCTAATATATCCGAGTCTAAAAATTTCAAGAGGGAGTAGAACTTTAAAAACTTGGATTCAAAGGATTTATTTAATTTGAATTTTAAGGAAAACAAACATGTATCTAAAAGAGTCTAAAGCTTTGAATATAAAGAGTTAGCTGATTATGCAAAACAAACGGCCTCTTAAAAAGCATAGATTGGGCCCATTTAGTAATTATGTCAGTCTATGGCGTGCTTGCTTATTAGCAATGGGAGGAGCGCAAAATGGATTTGACAAATTAATAGCTTGTTTAATACTATAGTTTCAACAAAAGTTTTAAGTTTAAAGACTGTAATATATAAGAGCTTTAGACTTTAGCAACTTTTTGTCATTTATTGTAGCATATATAATTAATTGAAACTAATTAACTCCAACTAAAGCGAATGGAAGCTAAGTACTTATTTAAGAAAAGTCATCTTAAATAACTTATGTTCTAATTATCCATGCAATTAAATAGCAATCTATGTTTCAAATTCGATCGAAAAGCAAGTGATAGAGGTAACAAATGATAACTTAATGAAAAATTTAGTGGGAGCAGGTTAGGGAAATTCTATGTTGCTTCAAGCAAGAATTTTTTCTCTAACAAATAAGAGATAAGTAAAAATAAGTTTGCAAAGTTACTCTTCAGATTAGGGGATTTGTCATTTTCGGTTCTAAACTTGGATTTATCCCATTTATCTTTGAATTTATGTAGTATGTGTACCCCTAGTTTTCATATATGTAAAAAATATAGTCCAATTTTTGATCTTGTATGCATCGCTTTCTCTGCTCCGCTGGCATTGACATCGCTAATCTATTTTGCGCTATTTTGCCACTGACTTCAAGTTGTTATGTCGCACTCACAGTGCTGCCGCCGACGTCGCAATAAGCTTGGACGAGATTCGTGAGGCCCGTCCTTGTGATGGTATCACAAATTTTAATGCAAACAAATAAAAAAAAACAGAAATAACAGAGATAAATAAAAAGAGAATAAATTTAAATTGAGAAACAACGCTTTTGGATTTTTATTTTATTAATATTTGCCTTTGGCAATAGATCCAAAGTCTTAAAAGCAAAACTTGAATGAAGCAAACAAAATAATAAGTAGATAGATGAATACTCGAATGGTCGAGGCCGAGGCATTATTGGTCACAGGGCTGAAGATGCTCTACACTCTATGGATGCTCCAGGCGTCGATTGTAGAGGCTTTTGAAGACATGTGTCCTGGGGCTTATCACATCTCGAATGCTAATACAACCTTCCCAAGTTGGGCCTTAGGAACCAGTGTTCTGAGGCTTCGTATTTTGGGTCACCCGCTGGAGGACAAGATCACCTTTAACAAAACTTTTTTCCTTGATCTTTTTATTATAATACCTTTGATAGAACCTGCCCACATGAAAAATTATTTTCTAACAACCTTGAGTCGCGCTAATGATAAGCGGCGAGTGAAGTTGTGAAAAACTGCGTTTCTTCAGGAGGTCAAGCTCTCCATCCATTTGCTGTCTATCTCTCTCTTTGTTGCATCCAACTACTTAGCTCGTTCACGTTGTCATTTTGACTAGTAAAACAACTTTGACTCCACATGTGAGGGAGAATGCGGTTTCACCTGTACTGGTTCGATTCGTCATCCTATAGGCTCATAGCACCTTAAGCAATTTTGCAACCCATTTGCCTTTTAGGTCATTTATCTCTTTTTTAGAGTGATTTAATGATATTGTTTAAGGCTTCGACTTGACCATTTCGACTGAAAATGAATTAGTGTTGAGAAGTTCTTGTTGATGTCGAGGTCATCACAAAATTTTCTAGTCTTTGCATTGTCAAATTATCGTTGTTTGAAACGAGGGAATGTGGTACGCTGAAATTGGCAATTATTTGATCTCCCCCCATTGTTATTGGCAACTTTATTATCCCTAAAAGATGATGCTACTCTAATGAAGCCACAGAAAGGCTATGAGTTAGGCATTATATGGTCCGTGGATATCCCCATGTTTTAAGACAATAAAGGTAAAGGATATTAATTGACCTTCTATTGTCAATGAGGATCCTGCAGATAGTGTGGTTGCCAATCATTGCCTTAACCACCAAGGTATCATTCTGAAGGAAGTGAAACTTATTCGCATTCTCCTTAGAGAAGGCAATCTCCGTTCCTTCAAACCTCAGTGCTTTTGGTGGTCAACTTGTTGAGAGGTTTAAGAACCTCTGTTGGTATTTTTCTTCGCTTTATATGCGTAGTTTTTCTAGGACCTTCCAGAGTCCCACCATGGTGGGGTCCTCTCAAAATAGTTTGTATTACTCCGATGAAATCTTGATTATTGTCACGACAATCACGATCTTGATTATTCCTTCAAACCTCAGTCATTAACTCGGTACTTCTATAGCTTCCGCTAATGAATTAGCTTCTTACTTTTATACTTTTAGGTGTAGTGACCAACGTCTCTATAGAACTTGCAACACCTGACATAGTTTATGCTTCCAGATTGACTTAACTGCAGGTTGTAAATAGGTAATCTAGACGGAGTGCTTCGTGTTTGAGAGTTAATTTGCTTTTTTTTCCCCTACTAACCTAAATCCTGATTGTTGCTCCAATTGCCTTTCCTAACCGTGAGCTTTTTTACCTCCTCTTAGTTTATGAATCCTTGGGCACTTTCTAGGAATTCTCGGTAGGCATTCACTCCTTTCATGTCAAGATCATCACAGAATGGAATGTCTCTTTGTATACGGATTGGTGCTCCGATCAATGTCACATCTTTGGATATGTTTTTAATGGAGGCGGCCTCGCTAGTGAATCACGTCCACATGTCTTTGTAAGACTCATTGGGTCCTTGGGTTAGGAAGTTTAACTGCTCATTTGCAGATGACAATTTTGTTCCTCCCATGAATTAAGAAGGCAATCTTGAGATCATTGAAGTTTTTGATACTATTTGGTTTAAGAGTCTTAAATCACTACCTCACCAATCTAGCCAAAGTCGAGTTAAAGGCTCGGCATATCACGTCCTTAGGTGCTCCTTAGAGCACCATGTGAGACGTGTATATTTGAATGTGGTCACATGGATCAGCCTTCCCTTCATAGAGAGCATAGCTAGCATCTTGAATTTATCCGATAGACGCGTGCTCATGATTTCATTGGTAAAAGGCTATATGTAAGTAATCTCTCCCCTCGGTTGCCATCGAGCTTTTACTCCAATTTCTAAATTTTATCAGGCATTCGTCTTACCTCTCTTGTAGAAAGCCCAAAAGGTACATGGAGTTATTGATCTACTGATATGGTGATTGGTTGGCTAACAGGTTGATCAACGGGTGGTTGATCAGTAGGCGGTTGACCTTAAGAATTGGCTCGATAGGCTTTAAGCTGATCCCTTAGTTCGACTTGATTTTGAACAAATCTTACGTCACCTATGAAATGTTTTGCCAAGGCAGTCTCAGAGGAAGTTCCTCTTCTTATTGTTATTTTTCCCTTGGGAGCCTCCACCATGTGGCTCTGCTACCGTGTTGCATGCCTATGCCTTTCATGGCTTGCCACCAAATTGGATTGCCTGTTTTGGTTCTAGTTTCTGGTAATCACTCTGATTCCTTCTAGGATTGCCTATTGGCCACCAATATTTTGGTTACAATAAGCATTCCCAGGGTCCACCACGTTATTACCTTGTTGGCCACCGTTCTGCCTCTTAGGCCTTACTAGAGCATCCAAAGTTGCCTCCATTCTTGCCATCATGAAGGCCATCACTTCTACATTGGCTTCTAAAATTGCAGTTCAACAAGGTCTCTTTTTGCCCGTGAACAACACTGCTTGCTTCTTGGGTTCCTTCCACCTGTTGATTTATGTCATTCTTATTATTGGTATTATTGCCTTCAGTGTTCTGGGACGTGTGTGTTGTCACCATTATTGGCATTATTGATTTTTCCTTGAGAGTAATTCTTCTTGTTAGATTTTCAGACAATTAAGGGGATTTGGGCCCTTCCTTTAGTGTTGATTGTTGACTTGAAAATTCGCCAACAATATTCTTAGGAAAAATCAATCTCACCATGGTATTGCACTCACAAGTTGGATGAAAATAAAAAATATCAAAAAGTAAAACACATGAAATCTATAGTAGTCCATCTTCTTTGAAAGTTATGTCCATTGTAGGGAGGGGGATAGAATTTCACTATCTTTTGAAACAAGTAACACGCACTCATGCTGTTAACAGAGACTTGGGGTCTTTTTGTAGGTTTAACCACCTATTTATAGCCTTTTACAATTGATTCAATAACATAAAAACAAATAAATGAGAAAATCAAGGAATTAATATTTTCTATTTGCGTTGGGCTATTTCGCCTTATCTTGGCATTGACTTCATCTTTAGAATCTGAAAAATTTGTGAGTTTTCTTATTTGAAATTTGAATGAACCTTATGCATTTGGTTATCCAATAGCCTCGACTCCATATTACTCCACATGAAAGGGTATGTAATCATGGACCCCATGTGATACACATTGCATTGGCCTTAGTGTTGCAAGAACGGGCTGGCCCGTTCTCTTTAGGCCCACACGGGTTACTGGCCGGCCTGGCCTAGCCCACGATTTTGGTGGGCCAGTCTGGCCCATATTAAAATTATCTTGGCTCGGCCCGGCCTGCGGGCCAATTTTACATGGGCCGTGCCGGGTCGTACTATAGGCCGTGTCGGGCCATGCCGTAGGCCTTAAATGGGCCGGCCCATCATAGGTTTAAATGAGCCAGCCCATCTAAGCATGTAATTTTTAATTTTTTAATTTTTAATTTTTATTTTTGAATTTTTAAACAAGTTAACAAATATAAAAGTTTGAATAGCCAAGAGAAATATAAAAAGGGATATTTTATTTATGATTGCCTCATTAAAAACCTTTCCAAGAAAAACCTAATGGGACAAAACCTTGGTAAGAAAAAAAGAGTACAATCGGGATAATTATACATAAGATGTTTACAAAATTACTAAAAACAAAGAAAAACATAAAAAATATTGTTCATAATTAATTACAACGTATTACTCCCAGTGGGAGTATCAGAAATGTCCAAATTTTCAAAGTCATCAATCATCTTAAACTTCTTGGCTTCTTCTGCGAACATCCTCCCAATTTTTGACACATATTATTGCTTCTAGAATATCGTCACTCATACGTGCACACTGTTCATCAAGTACTCTACCACTACAACTAAATACTTGTTCACTTGCAACTGTGGATACAAGTATAGTTAGTATATCACTAGCCATTTTAGAGAGTACAGAAAAAGTTCTTGACTGTGATCTCCAAAATGACAAAAGATCAAACTTATTGAAATCATAAGTACCACATTGCTCATTGAAAATGAATGCCGCAAAATTTGTTTCCAGATAGTTTTCCAATTCACTGCGTGTTGAAGATGTGGATGATGCATCGAAACCAAATCCGGTATAGCTAATCATACTTGCCCATGAAGAACCATATGGTACAGATGTAGTATTTGCTAAAGGTGCAAGGGATACAATTTGGCCTCCTCCATATTTTTCATTATATGCAATAAATATGTTGTTAACTTTTACTTGCACATTTTGAATGGCTATGATGTCAGAATGCACCCTTAATTTTTCCCCTATACCCTTAAGCAAATATTCAACACCAGCTAATTTAACTCTTGGATCCAATACAGCGGCTATGCAATACAATGGTGGAACATGTTCCTAATATTTTTTGAATTTTTGTTCCATGAACTCAACAGATTCCCTAAATATGTCAAAATTTCTATGCATATCGAAGGTTGCAGTAATGTCGTACAATTTATGTAATGCATGAGGAGAGGGGGGATAGTACACACTTGAAAGTTGGAGAGTGGCTTCGTAAAAAACCTTTAAGAAATTGTAGAAGCATGAAGCAATTTGCCAATCAAATTCTTGAAGCGGCTCAGTTGGATTCTTCAAGTTGTAATACGCGGTTATAACCTCTTTGTATGGTAGGCATGCGTTCAGCATCAAATATGTTGAATTCCACCAATGTCCTGTCAGTTGGAAGTTTTCTAGGTTTCATGCTTGCTCTCTTGCAAAGTTTAGCAAACTCTTCAATTCGAGAGCCAGAACTTGCTATATAACCCAAGGCCGTTCGAATATTTTCCAAATAACCTTGAAAAAACTTCATCCCATCTTGAACACACAAGTTAATAATATGACAAGCACATCTTTGGTGAAAAAAGTGTTTCGCCATGTTGTGGTCCCAATATTGTTTTGAAAAGGTTAATAGCAGCAGTATTAGCAGATGCATTATCAAATGTGATGCTCAAAACCTTTTCTTTAATGCCATAAAAATCAAACTTCCATGATGAAATCATGAATGGCCTTGGCATCATGCGGATAAGGCATTGGTCGAAAAGCAATTAACCTTTTTTGAAAAGACCAATCTTTATCCACATAATGTGTAGTTACATAGATATAACTAGTTTTGATACGAATTTCCCATAAATCAGATGTGCATGCAACAAATGCAGTGAATAAACTAAATTCAGTTATTAACTTTTCCCTCATTGAATGAAAAACTTTCATGGTGTCAACTCTTGTGGTAGTTTTTGAAACACGCCTACATCGTGGATTATAAGCATTTTGAACATACTCCTCAAAGGCTGGATCATCAGCAAGACTAATTGGTTATTGAGTACTAGCCAAATATCCAGCATGCCATTCTCTAGCTCTTTGTTGGTCATATGACCAATTGGTAACACTACCATCAGGGCTAAATTGAAGTGTTTGTTGATGACAATCAACACCACCTACACCATGCTTAGCTTCGCATTTTTTGCGATGCCTCTCTAAGTGATCAGTGCTAGAAAAGGATTTACCTGTGTAGTCTTGTTTGCATACTTTGCAAATTGCGCTCTCTTCTGTTACACCATTCTCATTTGTACGTGTTACTAGATCAAAATAACTCTACACTGGTGAAGTTCGTTGAACTTTCCTTTTGCCCTTATGAGTGACTTCAAAGGAGCCATCAACTGGAGATAGTAAGTCAACTCCAATTTCTTCTGGTGGATCATTACATTGTTCTTCTTTGTTAATCACCAAATGTAAAATGTTGGCTTTGCCTTTATGTGATGATGCCATAGCTTCAATAAAAAATAACAATAAATTAACGTAACATAAAAATTAAATAAAATAATTATACAATAAAATTAACTTATAACAATACAAAATTAATGAACAACAAATGAAATAAATTATACCTTCAAGTTTTTTTTCCTTTCTGAAGAACTCTAAGTAATCTAAAAAAAAAAAGACAATACGTAAGATCTTAGAAGTTTGTTGAATGAGTATCTCTGTGAATGTTCTACGTTTATTTATAGGTAAAAAAGATTATTTTTTTTATTATTTAAATCTTTTTTTTTTTTATTTTTTTCTTTCAAGTCTGATTTGATTAGACAATTCGTTGAAGACTTAACGTCTTAGTTTTGTGCATTGCAGGCCTTCCTTTTGTGCCTCTATTTTAGGCCTGCCTCTTTATAATTGCATAAGGAAATCTAATGCCATGTTCACTCACGTGTGAATATGACATGTATAAATTATATAATATTTAATTCTTATATGTATTAAATAATATATATATATTAAATGTATAGTATTTTGATGTGATAATACATGACCTATAGACTCAGTATCTTATTCTCAGCTTTACTTCTCAAAAGCAAAGCATGCCTTATGTAAAAAACCCAAACTACCTTCGTGTAAAATAAACTTGCATATAAAATTTTCGCCCAAGGGGCTTTGCCCCCTACAACCCCCAGGAGGGGGGTTTACCACCCCCTTCTAACCCCCACGTCGACCTTACCACCAAGGTCAATCCGCGTACAACCTCTACGTAGAGGTAATTTGTGTCAGGGTAATAATTATGCTCCACACATACTAATAATGCCTACGAGAAAAAAAATTAAAAAAATGCAAAGAAAAAAAAAAGAGCTTGTCAAGCCTATTGCAATGTGATGTGCATGGGGGAATCTGATGCCATGTTCACTCATGGGTGAATAAGGCATGTATATATATTATATAATATTTAATTCTTACATGTATCAAATAATATATATATTAAATGTATAGTATTTTAATGTGATAATACATGACCTATAGATTCAACATCTGATTCTCAACTTTACTTCTCAAAAGCAAAGCATGCCTACAAGGAAAAAATTAAAAAATAAAAAGAAATGAAAATAAAAGAAAAAGAACTTGCTAGGCCTATTGTGATGTGATATGCATTGGGATCTAATGCCATATTCACTCACGGGTGAATATGGCATGTATATATATTATATAATATTTAATTCTTATATGTATTAAATAATATATATTAAATATATAATCTTTTAATGTGATAATACATGATTTACAATGGGCCTTACATAACTTACTGAAGAAGACCATGCTCAGTCATGTTCACCCGTAAATGAATATGGAAAAATATATCTAAATATATATATATATATATATAAATATATATATATATTTATATGAAATTGGCCCACAATGGGCCTTCGGTGGGCTAGCCCATTGTGGGCCTATATGGGCCTAGAAGGGCCGGCCCAACCCAGTCCATGATTTTTCATGGGTCGACATATACTGGCCCAGCCCAGTCCACCAGTATTTATAGGCTGTACCGTGCCGTGAATAGTGTTAGGCTGTGTCGGCCCGACCCACACTATAGCAGGACGGGCTCGGGCAAGCCCACGGGCCTCGGCCCATTGTTGCATATCTAGTTGGCCTTTGAACTTCTACCCCTTTAATGTGCTTGAAGATGCCTCTTAGTCGCCGAGAGGCTATTCACAACAATTATCGTATAACTTTACAAGTTTTTGAGAGTGTTTAGGAACCAAGTTTCAATGCTCTTTTTTTTAACTATTTTCGTATAAAGCTTTCATATATTACATTATAAATAAAAGTATGTTACAATGTAAAGCTCTTGCATACTATAATATTTAGGTTATACTAAATACTTTTTTCCTTCATTTGAAAACAAACCTTTAAACATTAAATTTGACTGTTAAAAACGTAGAAATAAAAACAGATGCAAATCAATAAATGGAGGTAAATATTGTTGCATTAAAATTTCAGTTCAAAATTTTGTTTTGGATTACAGCCGCCAAAAAATTCCCAAGTCCTCAACCAAATTACAGCAGATAAACCATTTTATAAAAATGCTCATAATACATAGCCTATTTAAAATATGTATAGTAGATAACATCTTGATTAGTGTACAAAGCTTATTCATAAGGCAAATTTATCCTAATATGCTTTTCTTTTTTCTTTTTTTAAAAGGGATTTAACCTAATATGCTTCATAAATAAGTTATATCGGGTTTGGACAATAGAGGGTGTGGTAGGCTGTCGATCCAAAAACCTGCTCAAGTTGTGTCGTTCATTGATAAACTGTATTTCGTAGTAGTTGGATCCAATTTCAATTAGACTCGGTCCCTTACAGTACTCTACATAAATAAATTTCATTTTCAATTATTATCATCATGGTCGTCGTCATTAGCCCTTCAATTTTAAGGTTTTTTTTTTTAATTTTATCTTATGAACTTTAAAAGTTGCTGTTTTGTCCTATAAGCTTTCAAAACTCCTTATTTTGCTCATTGAATTTTAAAACTCACCTCTTTGCCTCTTAAACTTTTAAAACTCCTCACTTTACTTCATAAACCTTCGATTTTTGGTTCAAATAGAAGGAATAAAACATATCTAATTCGCACATGAGTCACATGTAAGGGGTAGAAGTGATATTTAATCACTTTCAAGCTTTGTTCAAGTTTTGTAACTCATTTAATAAATTGATATTATTTGTTAATATTTGAATTTGAATAATAAAGAAAATAATGTACGCATTAAAGATAAAGAGATATCGGCGAACAATATCGATTTATTAAATGAGAATTACACAATAGATATGAGAGGAAATGTGTAAACTCTTTCTAAATGAGATTTTAGATTTAAAAAGCCCTAATTGGGAGTGTAAACATAAAACCAAACTTGAGAGTGATATAATTTCATTTTTGCTCTTATAGGTGTCTTATGTGTGAATCATATTGGTTTAATTTTGTCTATTTGCATGACAATCAGAAGTTCAAGAGCAAAGTGATAAGCTTTGGCGTTTAAGGGACAAAATTGTGAATTTTATAGCTCAAGGACAAAGTGAGAAGATCAAAAAATTGAAAGAGTAAAGTAGTATTTTTAAAGTTTATATTGAGGAGAATAGTGTCTAGGGGCTGATATTAATAATATTTTTTTTATTTAAAAGGGGAAGCACAATTTCATTTCTGACCCTCACGGCAGGGTCGGGTTGACCCAACACCAAGCACCTGTAGACTTGCCCGAAGTAGGGCTTAAGTCTCTGTCTCATTCACTGTGTGTCCGCCTGTAGAACCAGTTTCTCGTGTTCAAAATATTTGGCGGTGATTCGAGTACGAGGCATTTCTTTGGCTCAAAATCTTCATATTTATGTCGTGAACTCTGCAAATAGCACGAATGTGAAGTTTTCCACTCCTTAATCTCTTGATCATGGCAAGTTCTTCAATCTCTCTCTATAGCTTTATTTTTTTAATGTATATTAATACAGTATGTTTTTTATTTATTTTATTGAACCCTAAGGCCTAATCTTCGTTTGGTTTTCAAGAAACTAGGTTGGAAAGTCCGTATACTAATTTCCCTTTGAACAATCATTTCTTAGTGTGTTACAACTAGAAGAATGTGTATTTCTTGTTCAATTTCTGATTTTTAATTTTCTTTTTCTTTTGTGAACTTGCAGCAATGGCGGCGGATGTGCAAGTGAAGGCCGAGACTTTAGATTCCTGCTGTGCAGTGGTACAATCTCGACAATTTTTTGTTTGTTTGTTTGCTTGCTTTTTTTTTTTTTATTTAATTTGATTGCAATTTTATTTGAGTGGCGTTTTCAATCTCATGTGGCCTAATTGTTGTTGTTTCAGTGGAAGAACAAGTACTCGAAGTTAGAGGAGAAGCGAAATGCTCTCCGGCAAGCTGTGAAGCTCCTTGAGCAGCAGATTGATAAGATTCAAGCCCAGAGCAAGAAAGGTAATGAACTTTTATTTTTTGGCAAGCCATAATTGTTTTCTCTATTCTATTTATTTTGCAATTTATTTATGTCAAAAGTGGGGCTTTTGGAATCAAAAGGGGAATATAAGGATGGAGATGAAAATGAATCCCCTTGATTTTGTATTATTTTTTGTTAGATTTTTTTGTGGAACAATACATTTACTAGTCATTTCATATGCAACATATATATAGGACTGAGGCTTTTTAAAATTACAATCCAAAAGAAGAAAAAAAAGGGGAAAGAATGTCTTAGAAATGAAGCTCACAATTCTACCCTTTTTTTGTGCACTTATACTTGTAGCATGCGAGGAAGAGCGAGCAAGGGCAGATTTTGAGAAAGAGGGGAGAGAGAAAGAATCTGTTGGTAGAGTAGCTCTTGAGAATGAAGTAGCTGCGTTGAAGTCTGAGATCCTCTCTCTTAAGGAGATAAGAAATAAAGATATTCAGGAGAGCAATTCTGACGCAAAGGTTCTTCAAGCTGGCACATCAGAATTGGAAAAGCAGATCAGCTATCTGCAGGAGATTGTTCAGAAAGAGAGAAAAAGGGCAGACTTAGAAAAGAAAAATGCTGAAGTGGAAAAGAAAAAAGCTGCTGAAGCTCAAAATGCTGTGGAAGATGAAAGAAAAAGGGCTGAAAATGAAAGGAATGTTGCCAAGTTGGAAAAAGATAAAGCGGAGAAGTATAGGCTTCAAATGGAGGTACTGAGGAAGGAAGCTGATGAAGCCAAATCGAAGTTAGCTTCTGCAACATTGAAACTTGAAGAGACAAACAAAAAGCTTGAAGCAGAGAAACAGAAGGCTGTAAAGGAGAAAAAAGTGGCAGATTTCGAGAAGGTGAAAGCAGAGGAGCAAAGAAAGCTTGCAGAAGCTAATATAAAAAAGATTGCAGAAGGGAGAATATATGCTGAAAGTTTGTCTCGGCAATTAGAAGAGAATAAAAAAAGAATTGGGGCACATGAGTTGAAGTTAGTCTTGGAGCTTTCTGCAAAACTTGAGGAAGCAGACAAAAGGTTTCAGTTGGAAAAAGAGAAGGCATCTAGGGAGAAAGTACGAGCAGATGCAGAGACGTTGAAAGCAATGAAACAGAAGAAGGTTGCAGAAGTGAACTGGAAGAAATCAGTGGAAGAAAAGTCTCGTGCTGATCATTTATGTAGGCAGTTAGAAGAATACAAGCAGAAGAATAGTGAATTGGAAAAACAGATACAAGAGCTTTTATCCAATAGAAAATCTGTAAAGGCATCTGCAGGTTTAAAAGGGGACAGTATGGAATCAAAATTTTTGAAGAAACAACTTAAGCTCGAGAAAATGAAGAAAAAGCATGCTAAACAAGTAGCTGATTTGGAAAGAAGTCGTAATGGTATCCTACAGCAAGAAGTAGGTCGCTTGAAGCTGGAGTTTGATCAGTTCTCATGTCGCCTGGACATGTTGCATAAATCTCTCTCATCTAGGACAGAAGGTACAGACGGCCAGGGGAAGGTTGGTTTCCTCACTCTTAATCTAGTGTTGTAATTGTAGTCTGTAAGTGGAGTATTTTTTTTTTTCTTGTTTTCTTGATTAGGTTCAGCATCGTATCTTTGAGATTTGTTTACAAGTTCTGGATTTTTTTTATTTGCTTTTGTTTGAGTCTCAGTTGTTGATGATGAAAGTTAAATTTATTTATCTGGCGGATGTTTAGTATAGGATCCTAGCAGGTAGAGTAGAAGTAGCTCCTGATAGAGTGCCTTTTTTTTCCCCCTCAAAAGAGGCTTATATTATTTTAAGAAAGAAAGAGCACAGAGTGTTGAAGCCAAAAACACAAACAATACCTGCACCAATATTATCAACTTATGAACTAGGTTTTTCTCCTGTTTGTTAACTGGATGCTTAATTTCACCGTGCAGACGGGACGCAACATGCCAAAGTCAGACATGAAAAATCTTTGCAGCTCAGAATCTTTTCGGATGTACCTACAAAGTCATAATGAGCTTTTGAAGCCTAGCTGCCGAGCGTTGGATTCGTCTGGTACCTTCAGGGAAAGCTTACAGCACACTGAACACTTGTGTCCAGTGCCTGGAGGAAATTGTATTGAACCTATCACAGGTATTGATTCTAAATTGGAGTCTCTGCTTGGAGGCTCTCCCAGAAAAATCTTAAAGAGTTCTGCCATAAATTCCAGTAAGACATCTTTTTCTGATGGACAATTGGTCGGCTCACAGGATAAGGGTGCCTTTTCTGTTGCAATGTCGGCAAAATTGGCCGAAGAGAATGCACAATCAACACTTACTGACTTGTCTGATGAAGTCACCAGATTGAGGTCTGGTGAAAATATGGCCGTTGTGGCTGAAAACAGTGTTAGGAGTCCTCTTAGCAATGGTGATGTTGAAAAAGGTACCATGCCTAGCAGGAAGAGGAAGTGGATGGTTGATATGGTTGGAACCATTGAAAACTTATACTTTGAGGAAAAAAAATTGCATCTACAGATAGAAGAAAAGTTGGCTGATTTGCATGGTATGCTTAATAAGCAAATAGACAAACCTTTAGAAGAAGGAAAATTCCTGATTCCTAGTTCCTGTGGAACTTCATATGCTAAGCATGATAAGCTTCAAAAGAAGAGAAAGACATCTTTTCAGGAGAAAGTAGTAACGCAGCGTGCTTTTGAAAATAAGGAGCAAAACAAGAGAGATGATGTTGAACCTGAAGTCCATGGAAATGTGAATTCCTACAAACAATCCTTGGTAACAGGCAATGATCACATAGGAACTTCTGGAGCAATAGGGGAACGCACAAGGAACTCGTGTATGAGTGATGTTGAAACAATGGCATGTTTTGACGACCTAGCTGATGTTGATTACATGAATTTGTTAAACTTGGATAATCTTGCCGATGAGGAATATTATAGGTTAGCAATGGAGATGCCATTATCCCCTCTGCTTCCTGAGATTGAGATTCAGCATGCTGAAGCATATAATGGGGATAATATGATTCCGTTAGTGAAGGAAACCTTGTGCGGAGGATTGTCAAATGAAGAAGAAAAAGTGCTTCCCTCAGGCGGATTTGATATCATTGAAACGGAGATATGTTTCAACAAGTCAATATCTGATGGCTGTGTGACATTGACTAATTCATTAGCGCACAAGAATGAAAACCATCTTAATCCTCCATACATAGCAGGGAATGATTCACATACTAGTGAAGTGGCGAGTGCTTCTAGTTGCCTGACTGGTGGATCTGGTGTGGAGGTGGAAACGTCTAATGCAACCATTTCAGGGGATGAGAGCGTTAAATGTCAAGGTGAACTTGGAGCCGTAGGCAACAACATTCTTGAACAGTGCGTTGTTTACTCAAATATTCAGGACAGAAGCAGCATTTCAAGGATATATCATGCTATCAGAACTTGTATGACACGGTGCTCTTTGGCTGCTCAACCAACGTGGATGATGCGTGATATTGTGCTAGCCCTTAGAATGGAAGAAAAACTTTCTACCAAGTAAGTAGGATACAATAATTTTATCTTTAATTTTAATTTTTTTTATGCTATAGACTTCAGAGTTTAATTCTCATTTTATCTCTCTTTCTTATGCTTCTGTCTCTCCTCTATTTTAACCCACTCATTTTCCTCTCAGGCAAGTGATTTAGTTTGCGTAGCATTTCTTCTCTTTTTCTGTTGTGTGATGCAAGAATAGTTTGTATGTAAAAGCTTGTCTTCATTAATGATGGAATTTTTGAATAACTTATTTTTGGCTGACTTGTAATAGGGAGACGGTTTGCACTCTCTTCTCACTGTTGATGTTAAATTTTTCTGTGGCTGCTTTGAGTGAATTTGGGGACTACTTAAATTGGGTGTCTATCCCCTGCTTGGATTCTTTTGCTGGGCATGTACATTCAGGTTTGCAATTTTTTTTGGTTATCTTATCTTGCATAATTATTTTCTCTGGTTGATTCATGATCTAGTTTTCATTACATGTTTGGTGCATTAACTCTCACTGTTGTTTCCCAGTGATGTCTGATGCAGAGATAAGAAGCTTGTTTGCTGAAGTAGATTGTTTGGAGGAACTGTTGAGTCTGATTGAAAATTTTCTCATGGATGGATGTGTTAAGGTTTTCAAAGATGTTTCTTTTGGCTCATGGGTTGAGTCTGATTCAAGGGTTAACATCCCTTCAGATGGTTCAAAAATAACATTGTCTTCTGTACAAGCTTCTGCAGAACAGTTGGTAGCGGGGAGCATCATATTGGCATCAATTTGTGTAGCACTCGACCACATTGGTTTTCTGTGTGAAACATCATATTACATTTTGCGGGATTGCAAATTTGGAAATTCATTGAAGCTGACTATTCTTCATATGTTTGCTTTTGTGGGTGGAGACAAGTTTCTTGACATGAGTGGTTACAATTTGACGATGAGTATATTGAAATCTATAGTTAGGAATCTTGAGGGACTAAGCTTATCAGGTGCTTCTGTTTCCTCTATTCCACCTGTAAACAATCCTCAAACTGCGTTCTGTCCATGTATTAAATGTCCATTTTTGGAGGATGGTGTGTCCATGGATACTGTAACTAATTTGCTTTTAGAAAAGCTTCAGAATGCTATATTGGAAACCATGCATCAGCATGCAGTAGAAGCAGTTCATCATAGTCATGAAATGGGTAGTGATGGGACCTGTTGCATAAACAAGTTTGGTATCTCTGGTAATCTTTCAGATCCCCACACCAGTGTGACTTTATCTGGCTTCAGCGATCTTCTATCATTGGTGGAGCTGGTTGCATGGCACTTGGTATGTCTTACTCTTTTTTTACTTTGTTTTTTATTATTTTGCTTCAAGTTCTTACCATAATGTGTTACAGAAGATTGGCCACTTTCTTGCTGGATGCTAAAATGTGGCTTGACTTGTCAACCACTTTTGTAGGCTCTTGTTCTGATAAGTCCTTAAAGTTTCAATTTCCTTTATCTGGCGGAAACAGTAAAACACCAAGACTTTTGGTTGAAAATACGTTTTAGCTAAATATTAAATTTCAAACTTCGAAGTTTAATCTTTAAGTAGAGGACTAAGTATACGGACCATGTTTTTTTATCGTGCTAATTTGAACTTGATAATGTACTAGGAAAAAACTATCTTTTTTGTGTTCCTGATGATGTAAAAAATTATCATTTTTGTGTTCCTGATGATGTACTGGAATTTCTAGATTGTTTTCGTCATATATCTATCAAAACTACATTAAATTTTGATTATTTTGGTACTTATCTATCAAAACTACATTAAATTTTGATTATTTTGGTACTTCATCTTTAAAACTTAGTGTTGGATTTTGGTTCTTGGTTGCTTGTACCTTGTTCTGTTTTTCTTTCTATTTTATTGTTTTGTTTCAAGGGGATTCCTTATTCTCTAACCAAATTTATTCGTCATTATAAGGTCTTTTCTTGTTTTTCTAAAAAAAAAAAACCTTTAAAACTAGTTTTATCGTTAAAACACAACCTTATGAACGTCTTAAGCCATTACCTTTATTTTAGAGTAAGAGTTGTGGAAATCAGTTATCTTTGAACCCGAAAGCTGTTATTAGTTTGTTTTCCTATTTTTTAAAACGTCTCAATCCACTACCATATTCTGACCTTCGATGTGTTTTCCTCGTTTAATATAGGGCTGGGAGTGGACTTGTGTCAAAATTGTTCCGCGGCTGTTAAAATTGTTG
This sequence comes from Artocarpus hirsutus, assembly GCA_946598075.1. NCBI lineage: Eukaryota > Viridiplantae > Streptophyta > Magnoliopsida > Rosales > Moraceae > Artocarpus > Artocarpus hirsutus. The sequence goes on along the minus strand of CAMOHE010029671.1, from coordinate 5,115 downwards.
GAATCATGTGCTTTTGAGAACTCAATTTCAGGAGTTGTTATTCTCCTCGGTCAACTTGGGAGGTACGTTTGGCTTTGCTGCATGCTAGTTGCTCATTTGAATTTGCACTTTTTTATTTATTGTTCCTATTCATGCTTTTCTATTTGTTGCTACGGCTTTGTTTGACAGTGAAGTTGGATCTTGTTAGTTCTAACTTGTTATGGTGTAAAGCTCTCATATGCTACAGTATAAAACAAAAATATGTTATAATGTAAAGCTTTTACATGCTACAGTTTGATGTTCTAACTTCAAGTTCCAACTATATTCCCAAACACACTCACATCATGTTTGACTCCCAACAGTTTAAACGTGCTTTGATGCATGGTTTTCAAAATGCAAGTATGCAATATTTATGAGCAAACAACATCTCTATAGGTTTTGCACATGTTTGTCTTCACATCGCTATAGTGTATATAGTGTATATTTCATCCTAATATTGGATATCAGAGGAGATCCTGTTTTTTTAATTTGTCTACTGAAAATATGTTTTCAAATGTAGGCTTGGAGTTGAGGCTTTTGGATATGAAGACAAGAGAGTTGAACAGCTAAGAGGTGATTTGTCTGCTTTTCTTCGTCTCAGCTTTACCAAGAAAGCAGGTCTACCTATTCAACTTGCGATTGTTACTGCATTGCTAGGCCTTCTCTCTGTTGATTTTGAGACAATAATCCAGACTAATGAACAGCTTCCGACCATTGTAAGTGAATCTGTTGCAGCTGATTTGTTAAGGAATTGGTTTTCGTCGCTGAGCAAGAAGCAAAAGGACATGTCAGTCAACATTTTACAGACTGGTGGTGTAAATTGGAAGTGAGATGCTTTTGTGATGTGAAATGATGTGAAACCGAATGTGCTAAAACTGCGGTGTTGTTTTATGTTTAAGGTGGTCCATACTCATTATTTGACTAAATGTTAGGAAATTCTGGTACCATTTTCACATCTTGGAAGCTCCTAAATATTGCAGAGCTTGAGGATTATTTAGACAGCTATGGGGATATACTGTTTGTTACATTGCCCATTGCTCGAGCGACTTGTAAATGTCTGACTCTAATTTCAGAGGTTGCTTATAGTGGAGGCCCATTTGCTTTCCTAATTTACGTTGATGGACAACTATGGTTAGAATAATAGGGCAACAGCTCGTGAAAAAGCTGACAATGGAACGATTCATGAAATTTTGTTCTACTCTGGTTTAGTGCTTGGTGCTTGTTCAAAACACAGAATTCAAATCATTGTTATGGCCCAGAATTCAAATCATTGTTATGGCCCTGTTACGTACCTGAACTCAGATGAAAATGTTCGACGCAAGTTATTCAATCATAGGTGGGAAAATTTTATAGTTTTGCACTTGTATGCTTCATAGATTTCAGAATTGTGGCGAGATTGGGAGTTGCGTGTGAATTACTTGATTGAAGAAGGCACTTTACAGCAGAAAATCCTTGTATCTTCGGAGTTCTGACTTATGGACCCATATTTGATTTTCGTCCTGCGTTGATGACTATGTTCAAGTGATTGATTCGACAACCGGGTGGTTAATGAAATGTTATTATAAGTTAAGAATGAATGATTATGACGGCCATGATCTTTTAATCTTGTTTAGCGGTATGGCTGTAAAGTGTCATACTGGCAATTCTTTTCCCTCATTTAGTTCCGATGCGAGGATGTTCAAAACCGGTTGTACAGTATATTATGGCATGAATGATGTGTACATGTTGTTGTGCGGGTAATAATTTACGTGCATAAAACTTCAACTATGTCATGCTACTTGAGTTGTATGCATAAGCTCATTTCTTGTGTATATGGAAGGTTTGAGAAAAAATCATTTAGCTTTGCTGAATGCTAGTGTGGATTCTTTGCTGCAAAATTTCACGTACGTGTTTACACACATCATACTCATATCAGACAACCTAATAGGTTGTTTGGCATATTCGATAGAAGCGTCGGTTTCAATCAACGAACAATGTAAAGCTTTTAGCATTTATAGTAAAAAGCAAAAAAGTTGCTATAATGTAAAGCTATTACTATTAGACTAGGAGACCTAAGAATTAAACGACGTAATAGTTTTTAGTGACATTTGATCAATAAAGAGTCTAATATTTATTTCATATATTAAATATGTCATTTTTATGTTTATTTATGTTGAATATATAATAAGCAAACAAAAGTATGAGACTATTAATCTTAACCATTAAGATCATGCATATAATAGACAGATTATGCAAAAGACATGAATCTTATAGTGATGGTCTAAAGAGAAAAGGTTTGCAATCGAAATAATAAAGTTGGGCGTTTTATTCATGTTAAAATTGTTATGTTGTCTACATCCTTAACGGAAGATGGCTTGTCTTGGTTATTAGAGTTGGACTCTGTGAGTAGAAACATTGGTGTATTGCCATTGGTGACGATATATTGGATCGAGACTAAAGTTGAATTGATTTAATTAATAATTCCATTTGTTGAAATCAATTAACTTTAGATAATCATATGTGTTATATCTCAATCCTGAAATAAATTAGTGAGTCAGTATTGTTGACTTGTGTCTTTTAATAAACCAAAATGTGACATCCTAAATTATATGAAGGTACATATATTAGTACGTTAGATATAGAATTCATAGCTCTTTTGTAGAGTGAATGATACTCTCATATAGGCATTATCCTGTAATTAAAAAACTAGAGTGCTCAACCGTTTGGATGCATAGGTGTAACCAACGATATACTATTTGCATTGGTTATGAATAGCAAGTTTTTCTATGGTGAGATAATGAAATATAAGATAAATATAATTAGAAAGGTCAAATGAAATTTATCCTTAAACCGATTATGAATATCCTATGGGGATGTTATTGTAATGATTGGGAAAATCCAAAAATTTATAAGTATGATTAAGTAAGGATTTTTCTATAATTACTCAGCTAAGTACTTGAGAAAGTACAAGTGTTGAATTTATTAACACACAAATTTAAAGGTCTTAATAGCTATAAGACCTTAAAAATAAATGATGTTATGAATGCACAAATTTATGTGCTTAATCTATGAAATATGTAACGTACGTATGTTATGATAGTGCATTAAATGATTAAAAATAATTATTGAATGTGCTAAATTAAAAAGCTTATGATTCATTAATTTCATGTATGATCCAAAGAAGTGACATTTATGAGAATCTCAATTAGAATATTTAAATTGAGATTATCTGACAGAAGTGAGATTTTCAACTTACTATGATTATGTGAAAACTCCTATACGATATCAGTTTAATAGGAGAAAACTAGATCAATAATGATCATCAACTCAGCACTAAAATTTATAAACGGTGAGCATAAAGTTTAAGCATGCAAGATTTATATCAATTTTTACTAAGATCGATCTTGAAATTTAAGGAGATCATAAAGTAAGCTAAGAATTTCAAGAAAGTTATAAAGATCATTGGAAGTTTTGTTGTTGTAATAATAATAATAATAATAATAATAATAGCAGTTGTCATAATAATATTAGAAAAAAAAAAGAAGAGCATTGATGGCGTCTACAAACGTTGACCTATAGGTAAGATGTGGACCCATAAATGGCTCTTTAAAAGTGTTCGAGTCGCCCAAAATGTTTCTTCTTAAACGGCCGACGTTTGGAGTATAGAAAAGTTGTCGTATCCTCAGAGAGGTGAAAATTTGTAACTTGAGAGATTGTTAAAAATAAACATTCAAAAAAGCAAGTGGTTTTTCAAAACAAAGTTTAAAATAAAATAAATTAAATATTTTTGTGAATTTTTTAATTTAAAATTTAAAACATAAAATTAAAGTAGTAGGACTTTGAGAATCACTTGTATGTTTTGTAACTGTTATGAAATTTTAATTCTAAAGAAATAATTACCTAAAGCATTTGATTTATTTTTTTAACTCATTAATTGCAAGCACTTTTACTATTTTTATAAGTCAACTGAGAGCGACAATAGAGCAAACTATAATGCAGAAAGGGTCTTCCTATAAAAATAGCAAAATAATCATCTCCACTAATAATTAGGCGCACTAATTATGAAAATTATAACCGCTGTCACTACAATTATAATTGACATAGTTTTAAGATAAGAAAGATAATAACAAATCAAAATTAATATTTTTTAATGGAATAAATTATTGCATTAATTCCAACAATGCCCTGTCTTATTAATTGGTTTAAAAATACACTATGCCATTCTCTGTCTACAATAAATCAAGAATTACCAAACATTTACTATATCAGTCCATGTCTATAATACAGCAGAAACTCAACTTAATACATGAGCATGACTTCAATATTATTAATATTAATCATGCAACATAATTAAATTACATAAAGAAAGCATGACTGAATTTATGCAAGAATTGAGCAGCATAGTAACATTAACAATAACTATTAAAAACATAAAGATATAATTTATTCCACAAAATATAAGCATTACAACACAGATATAAAGATAAATTCATGCCAGAATACTATGCATACAAGATCATATCTCTGCCTCATCTAACTCTTTAAACTAATTTAGACATTATTTTATTTTTTTTACTATGCTGAGTCAAACTCAACGGTATAAGAAAAGGGAATGAAGAAGAGAAAGGGCTATTTGGCCTAAAGATGCAACAATGGGCCGGGGCCCGTGGGCCGGCACGAGCCCGTCCTGCTACAATGGTGGGCCGGGCCGGCACGGCCCGACACGGCACGGCCCATAAATACTGGTGGGATGGGCTGGGCTAGTATATGTCGGCCCGGCACGGCCTATGAAAAATTATGGGCCGGGCCGGGCCATCCCGGCCCACAATGGGCCGGCCCATGTAAGGCCCATACAGGCCCACAATGGGCCGGCCCACCGAAGGCCCATTGTGGGCCAATTTCATATATATATATATATATTTAGATATATTTTTTCATGTTAATTCACGGGTGAACATAGCTGAGTATGACATTCTCTAGTAAATCATGTAAGGCCGATTGTAAGTCATGTATTATCACATCAAAAGACTATACATTTAATATATATATTATTTAATACATATAATAATTAATATTATATAATATATATACATATTATATTCACCTGTGAGTGAATAT
>CAMOHE010029670.1:0-20167 GCA_946598075.1 Artocarpus hirsutus | reverse complement strand
CCATGTAAGTGGAAACTCCTCTTGCTCTTCATAAATATACTGAGATAGAGTTCCATTAGGTACATACTCGTAAACTAGAAGAGGCACTTCTGTTTCCAAGCAACAACCTAACAATTTGACCACATTTCTGTGGTTGATTTGTGAAAGAATAACAACCTCATTAATGAATTCTTTTACTTTTCCTTCATCGACTATTTTTGATTTCTTTACTGCAACAATTTTCCCATCTGCCAACATTCCTTTGTAGACTGTACCTTGTCCTCCTTGGCCAAGAACTCTGTCTATATTAAAACGATCAGTTGCTTTTTCTAGCTCCTTTGAATTGAATAGCTTTGTGTTCTCAACATTAACTTCACCCGAAGATAATTGTTGTTGTAACAATAAACCACCATTTCTCTTAAAGAACTTTTTCTTGCGTTGAATTTTTCTTCTTTTTTTCACAAACTTGTATAATCCCCATGATCCAAAAAGCAGTGCCACTCCTCCAAAGCCACTACAAATCCCTGCATAAAAATAGCTAAATGATTAATCAATAAAAAGTAACTTTTTTTAGCTGGGCACATTTTAATTATTTTCATATATAAATCAAGACAATATGCCATTTTCGAGATCGAATGAAAACGGGGAACACCTTTAGGCTTTAACTCTACAGACAAATTCCATCAATTCTATCAAATTTTATATACTTTTCACCTTGTACCTTGATGTTAAAATATGTTGGCTACTAATTAACATCATATGTGGCAGAGTCGGGTTGGTTAAAGGGTTGCTGAGTTACTGGTCAATAAACTAATGACCTGGCAGAGTCTCATTGGAGAATTTGGTTTTTAGGTTGGTAACGCAAGTTTATCCAGCCAATAGAAACTCTTATAAAAGTCTCAAATAAGAAAAGACCCAGAGTGTTTAGGAACCAATTAGTTCCAACACCAAAGTTCTAATCGTTACAATATGAAGTTCCATATGTTATTGTATTTAAGTTCCAACTTCAAATATGAAGCTCCATATGCTATTGTATTTAAGTTCTAACTTAAAGTACCAAACACTCTTCTATTAACATGTCATCTCCTCATATCGAGAGAAAGAGAAAGAGTCCTATATGCAGTGATTTTCTTTACTTGAGGACGTAAATTATTTGATCAAACCTCATCAAGAGCCTATTAGTGTTTAGGAGAATAGTTTAAACTATCAATTTAGGTTTGAAAACTGTAGAATGTGAGAGCTTTACGCTGTAGCTTTTTATTGTAATATGTGAGAGTTTTACATTATTGACAGTTCAAACCATTGTTTTAAACTATTCTTCCAAATATCCAATAAGTTGTTTTGTATATGTGTGTGCTGATTCTGGGTTGATCGATGAATCGTGTCACTGCTTTAACACATGAACTTGGAAAAAAAATGTTCGCATTCCCCCAACTTTAAAATGCTAAAATAGTCGATCCTCCCATCCTTTGGCATCAAAATTTCGGGATGTACATGAAATATTTAATAATTAAAGTTGGAGGGATATAAAATTCATAATTTAAGTTGATTAATAGCAGGGAAAGAAAATAGAAAGGTGGAAGTAGATCACCACTTTATTGAGTAGTAAATTTAGGGTACTAGTAAATTTAGTGTCTATTCCGATTACTTGGAAAATAATATCATTGAAAAATTAGATTGTTATTCTCTTTTTCTCATTATCTATGTATCATTAAATTACTGTTTTTGATTTTTTAAGTAAATAATCTCAGAATTATTGCTATTTACTAACTTAGCCAAAGTTATTTTTTATATTTTTTATCTACTCATCACTCCCTTCGTCCGTGTTTCTTTTAACTATATCAAAAATTAAAAAGAAACTCTTGATATGGTCGTTCTTGGCATGTATATTAGAGGTGACAAATCATTTTTTTTCTTTTTATTCCGTCGTCCTATTTTGAACCCAATATAGATACAACCCATGACCAAAAAAAAAAAAAAAAATCACAACACAAACTCAACATAGTCATTTTGAAGATCAACACAATACGAATTGAAAATAACAATAAATGTATAAAAGGCATACGTAAGACATACCTATAAAGACAACGTTATGCCGGGACTTTCCCCTTCTTGGCCTACATATGTAACTCCCAAAAGTGTTTAAACAATTGCCGAAGTCCTCAGGACATGCTTTGGGACCTTCAACGGCGCATTCATCAATATCTGAAATGTGGCAAAGAAATGTTTTGCTTTCTTTAGAAATATATATATATATATATATATATATATATATATTGTAATTGATAGCTTGCTTAACCTTTTTTTAAGGATTGTATTGTTTGTTTTCAATTAACTTGGTTGAATAATAATTCTATTGTTTAATCATAGAAGAATGCAGGAATAGTTGGTATTAAAAAAAAAAAGGTTCTCTTAGAAATTAAAAAAAAATTGAGGTTTTAGAATGAAATTCCTATTTGGCCCTTCTTTTCAAACAAATCAAAACAAAACAAAGGAAGAACAAAAAGTAATATTTTACCCTATCAATAAATCCATAGCCAACTCCACCACAAAATGCATATTCAAATCCCTTACTATAAAATCCAAAAAAAAAAAAAAAGAAAAGAAAATGAGGAAGATAATTACATGTGTATCTCGGGGTAAGTGTAAATTTGTAAAAACAGTCACGTAATTAGGAGGAAAACAACATGATTATTTTTTACAATTTTACTCCCCCAAGTTGAAGAATATGACTTTCAATCAAAGCTAAATAATGTTTTTAAGTTTGGAAGGTATATACCCTTAATACTAGTTTTCATTATTTAGTAAAGGAAGTCTATTTGTTTTCCTCTCATTTTCTCTCTCTCTGTCTTTTTTTTTTTTTTTTTTCCTGGTCTGCATACCCCATAGTAAAAACTATGAAATTTCACATATAGTTCCCACTGCATAAGAAAATCTATGATTGTGTCCCAACCGAATAATATAAGTACATATTATTCGGTTTCATCATATAACTAAAATTCTTGGCTTCTCATTGCATTCAAGTCCATTCTATAATAGTTTCTGAAGCTTTCTTTCTTTCTTTCTTTCTTTTCAATCGATAATATGGGAACAGTTGCTTTTATGAGAGAACACTCGAAAAAGAAATAAACTGTGGTAGAGGGGCTTTACCTTGACAGCCGTCGCTAAGATACGGATTTCCTTCAAAGCCGGCCTTGCAACGACATACAAACAATGATTGATTGCCGAGTGAAGAAAAATTCAGCTCCGAGTATGTGGAGCAAAAGTCAGTATTATTTTTTTCTATCGGATCATAAAAAATCGAGTGGTTAAATAAAATGGGGTCAAGTCCCCATTTTATCACTACGGGAACGACGTCAGTCATCTCAATGAAAGCAGAAATATCGTTGACACTTCGTGAGAACCATGCTTCGTTGACTAGGAAAGCGTAGCTGCATCTTTTTTCTGATGTTTCTTCCGCACTTTGTTCACCAACAAAAGTAATTTTTACTAAGCTGGTATTGAAGGCCTGCATATTCGAGGGGATTGAGGTCCGACAGCAATCCACACCATCACAAGTCTTGTTAACCACAACGACGCCCTTTTTCTTACTACAAAGGGACGAGCACCCCACAAAAAATGACCGATCTATTTCTGTCTCAATTCTTGCAAACGATCCACAAGCCACTGCGATGAACTTGTTGGAGTCGTCGTCGAACACGAAAGAGCTTCCTTGTAACCTGGGGCTGTTCTTCCGCTTTTCCTTGCCATTGCAGTTCCAAAAAGTGATTGGAGCGTTCACTTCAAACTTGTTTTCATCTAGATCAATTCTGGTCAACTCCAGATTGATACGTTTCAAGAGCGGAACATTAGTGTTGCAGACAACTTCAAACCATTCGTCGAAGTAACACCCTTCCCCGATTCCGAAAGGAAATGGAATGCTGATATTTCCACAGCTCGGTGGACAGTTTTCCTTCGCCATCGGTGGCGCTTTGGATGCTGCCGTATAATTGATGAGGTGACAGCATGAGAAGTATAGAAGAAGGTGAATGAGAAATTGGAGGACCATTTCTTTCTCCTTTTCACTTCTTTTCTTTGCTTTGGTTTTGTGTTCTGTGATCTGCAGATTAACAAACTATTAGTCTATTGGCATAGAATACCATTTTTTTAAGATTGCTGTTATTTGGCACGACTAGAATTTCTCACGACCCACATGTAAGTGCCTCATGATTTAAACGCGGACATTTGAAAATTCTTTATTATTTTTTAAATAAATTTGTGGGCCTCACCTTTTTCTTTCTATTTTTTAAATTAAACTTTTCTTCATCCTTTCGCCTTTTTTTTAAACAAAGAAACTAATAATCAGAAAAGAATTCTTCAAAAACGCTTTGGCGTGAGGTTTGGTGCAGACTTTTGAAGAAACTGCCAGTAAGGTCGTCTTCCAAGTTGACGATGACGTCAACGAACAGACCTTCGAAGAAACTGCCCAAAGAATATTATGTAAACACATTTTTGATATTTAATAAATAGATTATTAATTTCTTTATATATTTAGATGGTTTATAAATATCATAAGAATTATTTTTATAATCTTAGATATTATATATAAGTATGACATACCAAAGGATAATATTTGAAGATAGTAATCTAAATTGTATCCGTAATAGATGATTAAAGTTGGGATCTTTAATTAAGTATTACAAATATGGTTTATTCTTAATCTTAATTGAAGGGTTTTATTCGGACAGTCAAAGTCATTAAATGAATGTATTTAAATATATTGTGATTATATAGGATCAGAACAAAGACTAATTTGAAATCTCCAATAATCTCTGTTAGCCAATAGAGAATTCGGAACTAATCAAGGATAATCATTTATACAACAATCCTAATAGACCCCTATTTATGTACAGTTGGCATAGACCGACGATGATAGAGCTGTCTTCCTAACATAGCAGCCGAACTTGACCCAGTAATGCATCGACTTACTATGTCGAAAGCGAAATGTACTGAAAAGTCAATTGATATAAACTATACGCGGAAAGGGAACTCCAAGGAAATTCTTGAAAAGAAAAAGTTGGAAACAATTTGGATGTTTTTCTTTCGAAGGTTTGAAGTTATACCAGCCTCTATTTGGTATCTCCGTTGATTTTAATCAACAAATATTATAAAATTTTTACACATTTATAATTTTAAAATCAATATTTTTAGCTCTGACTTCTCTCCACGACGTCTTTTAAATCAAGATCTAACATGCCCATAATGAAAACTTTTACCGATTCCATAAAAAGTCCAGCATCCAAGAGCATATTTGACATCCAAAAATTTTTTAAGAAAAAAGAAATAAAAAAAAGTTTCTTCATTGGGTTAGAAATGAAAATCCATAGAAAGTTACACATCCGACCAGGTCGTAGTGCATGTACACGTCTTCATCAAAGTTGTTTTTTCAACTAAAATAATGTCTCAGGGACCACTGACCTTTTTAACAATTATTAATCTCAAGTGATAAGTACCATAAGCGCAGTATATTATAGATAGATGTTAAATAACTGTAAAAAAAAATTCAAAAATTAAAAAACAGAAAGAAAAACAAAAAGAAAAAGAAAAAGAAAAATGAAGTGTAAATTCGGTCATTTCCGAATGTCATTTTTTTTAATCTATTTCATTTGCCACTAATGAAGTAAGATGATTACTAGAAATCCTTTGGCTGGGCAGTTTTTTTTATATCGGCAGTTATCAAGATGACTTAAAAAAAATAATTTGTCAAGATACTTATTTTCCGGAATAATTTTTTTTGATAAGACGTGGAGCATATGGCCCTTTTTCCAAAGAAGTAAAAAATTATTGATAAAATGAATTTATTAACAATTTCAGGACAAAATTATGTAACAAATATTAGACAATATTCGGAAACGAAATTGCCAACTATTCCAGCAATCTGTACGTCTTGAAGATGAACCTGTTTAAATTATTAGTAGTGTAGTATAAAATAGACAAACAAATAACTGGAAATACAAACGACAATTATATTGAAATTATGCAAATACGAAATTACAATAAGCACAACAACAATATATATATATAAAGATAGAAATCTAAACTGTGTCCTTTATAAATAATTATTGTTGAGATATTTAATTAACTATTACTAATACAGTTTATTCTCAATTTGAATGGAACGGTTTTATTTTCACTGTTAATGAAGAGTCATTGCAGGGAGATATTTATATAATGTGGTTATAATGAAGAGTCGAAGCAGCTGAGCTAGAAATCGTTCTTGTTTGAAGGCGAAGCGCTGCAATTGTACTCCAATCTGAGACTCCTCTAGACGACACTCATAGGGACGAGGCACCCATTGAGCTTCTTCGACTCCCAGTCATGGAAGAGAAGATTATTCTCCAAGGTCAGCCCGTAGTTCCGCGATTCCTCCAACACTGATGAGGATATCGGTAGCAACATGGACGGAAAGAGCTCGGGTTCTGACTGTAACAACCCAACTTCCCGAGCTGTTACTTAAATGTTCTTTGCTTATACTTAACCTCAATCTTGCTCGTAAAAATACAAAATATATATATGTTTTTTAAAAATATAATTAGAATACTTAATTATATTACTTAGTCTTTTCCATAATATTTTTTATGACATTTGCTAATTACTTATAGTTGCAAACCATTTGCTTAAACATTCATGTAGAAAGCAATACTAACTTACTTGTTAGACCGTAACATACTATAAAATAAACAGTTTATCAAAAGCAGAATTAAAACTTACACTGGTACCCATAGCCTGATTATCACATTTGTCTTGCCGCTGTGCATAGCTCATCACTTTTCATACCGGCCTCTTAGCAGGATTTCCTACAGTATAAAAGATCTAGATAAGCTTTCACTTAGCAATTTCAAACACATCTCACAAACATTTTTATAAGATTACAACAGTAATGCAATGCATGGTTCCATTTATGCTAGCGTATGGATATCTTTATAACTTATCCTTTAGTTTGGGCCCACGTAATCGTACTGAGTGCCCGTGATCTTCAAACACCAAGATTGTATTTTAACTTGATATTCCCCTTACGTTAGGAGACATATACCCCTCTTGAGTGGACGTTGGTATGAAACTTTATTATCTTATTTTTTCTTTCTTAACTTGGGGTCTAGATTACCAACTTTATAATCTTAGTGAACATGCTTTATGCAATGACTTGGTATTAAAGATGATATGCATAACATTTGCAATTATAGAGCGTTCATCAATAAGGCATATAAAATCAATTTCTTCATGTCCTAGGTGAGGTTTGGGACTTCCTTAAACATTGTGCTAATGCTCCTCTTAATTTCTTTTTTTTCTTTGGTTAGTCGACTTTGTGTCCAGTTAATGTGATACCCGACTATTAGTTCGTGTCTAAGTTAAGAGTCTAATTCTATACCGTTTAAGTTAGGTAAATTGAAGCCCATCCATGTGTCGTTTCATGGCTTTAAACTTTGCATGATGAGGATCACTGCTTGTTTTAAAACTTTAAGCTTAATCGGTAAGCTCGAGTCCGTTTTGACTGCTTTTATGAAAATGATGTTTTTACCCTCAATAGGTCTTGAAAAATCACCAAACATTTTATAATAAAATTTATGATTTCTTGCTACCCAAAACAATGTAGTAAATTTGCCTAAGTAACGAGGAAAAATACAGTTTTTTTATCTTTACGATATTAGACCGAATCCTAAAAATCTTGACATTTTTTCCCCTAGCAGATCTTGAAAAATTTTCAATCAGTTTAATAACATTTTCCAATTTTTAAAATTTAAAAAGTTTTATAGTAAAATCTTGCAAAATCGATGCAAAATTGACAGGAACCTTGTTTGACAAGAGTTGACAGTTTCAACGAGAAATACAACTTTGGTGTTTTAATTTTTCTTAAAATCAATCGTTTTGTAGAAATTTAAGCTAATTTTTTAAAATAACAGTTTTGAAAATGGCATTTTTGGCTAGATCCATTTGGATTTCAGGGAAACTTTCTTCATGAAAAATGTTTATCTTGATATTTCCTTTAAATCACATGTTGAGCTCGGAAAACCAAATCAGTCTAGGTATCTTTAAACTTGAGACTTTTAAAAACTAGTTTTTTTAAGTGTGTTGCAACACTTTTGCAACAAAACTTCCTTTTTAGACTAAACCCCATAGCCCAAGCTCATTCATCATATCCAAAGCCATATAACATACAAATAAATCATGCCATAAATGTCCTTTACATGCCAAAATCCATAATCATTATTTACAACCCATGAAAGCATAAAAACACAAACTTTAAACAAAGCTTTAAGGTTAGAACTTATACCTAATGTGGTCTAAGTTGTTGAGTCACTTTTTCTTGATGCAAAAAGACCTCTAGAACTTTTTCACCTCAAGAATAAAAACTGAAAAATAAATATCTAGCATAATACTTCAAACTTGACAAAAACCCGTTAATAAAGTTTGGATTTTTACCTTAAATCACCTTGGATCAAGACTACAACTCATGAGCTTGCTTCTAATGATGACTTTGAAGCTTGAAAACAACCAAAACTTGCAAGAAAATGGTGCTAGAGGGGTCGTTTTTGTGAGATGAAGGGAGAAATTTGCTTCTTGAACATTTCTTTGAGGAAAAGAAAAAAAAAATTCAAAGTGACCATTTAGTATTTACAAAGCTTGATTTGGAAGACTAAATTGCAAGAAAATTTTGCTAAAAGACCCCTCACTAAATGCTGATTTCATGGGAGAAAATAGAGTGATTTTTTCCACAATTTTTAAAGTCCACAAGATAAGATCAAAGTACATCTAATAGATGGTGTTTTACTTTAGCAGTCTAGTTTTTACCAAAACTGTATTTTTCTTGCTCTAACGGTGTAGTTTGGAGGAGAGATTTTTTTTTTTTATTAGTAGAAAAACATCCCAGTCCACTTTTCAATTTCTATCAACAATAGTTCATTTATCGTGTGGAAACTAATTTTGTAAAATTATACTATGTTGCTAACTATACTGCTCTAAGTGACTTTTTATACTGAATGTTGTAATTGGCTGGACTGCTGATATATATATCTATATATTGTCATCTTTTACACTTATTAGGACTTTAGCATGACCTTTGTAATCTTATTCTCTCATATTTACTTTATGGGCAATTTTGTCACATAATTAAATTCTATCATACGGTAATTGACATTAAATTTACCTCTTTAAGGCACTAAACAAATTTTGGAGTATTCTAATTCACAAAATTTGTACACATGAAAATTCAACTTAATTCATCAAAAATTGCACACAAAAATGCACATGAAATTTCATTATATTTTCGTCACATGATTTCATCATTACAAAATATTAAATTTTGCTCAAGAAATTCATTGTTTAAATCTTAATTAAATTTTTGATTTAAACTAATGAATTTTCTTAGATATTACAACAATATTTTTCAAGAAGTACTAGATACATAATAAATCTTTAATTTACATTTTATAATTTTAAAAAAATTACACATAACAAATCTTTAATTTACATTATATTTAAAAATATATTAAAAAAGTTATGTCATTAGGTCACAAACAAGTTATCCACCCAAAACATATTTAAAAAGATCCCTAAATTAAATGCTCATTAGTTATTACAATATTTATTTGGTCAATTGTCTACTTTATTACAACTGTTAGATTTATATCAAACGGCTAATATAATAGTAACCATTGAAGATGTAACCATCGAAACCTATATCGATACATACACTTGAGTTTCCATGTAGTGCATTGCACATCACCTAAGAGTAATGTATTTTAGGTCATGTGGTAACATGTTGATTTAATTTTGGCATGATATCAAATCATTTTCCAAAATATTTGTCAAGTACAGTTGCTAGAATTGTGTTGCTTGGTTCATCGAAGTTAGTTTTGGCTTCTTATGTTTTGAAAGTGTTTGGATAACTTTAAGAGCTTTGGCTGCTAAATGACTATTCAAGAAAAAACCCAATTCTCTCTTTAATTGTCATGGCCGAACATGTAAAATTACAAAATTCCTTCTACTAAACATTGTTTACGATAGTTTTATATCAAGGACTTGCTTTGGAAAATTTTAAAACTTAAGGAAAATATGAGATTTTTCATTCTGTTTAGGAACTAAAATTGAGATTGAGCAAAATAAAAGGTTAAAATTCATTACTAGAAAATGCAAGGTATTCACTGAAGGATCCAGACCAGGATGGAAATGTAAGTGAAAAAATAAATAAATAAAATGTGTTTGTAATTTGTATATTAAAAAATATAAACTCTGATTTGTTTTTTGTTTTTTTGTTTTTAGTTATAAACGTTAATGCGTTTATAAAATGTGTACATAATTTGTTAACATAGTTTGCTGTAATTATTAGCTTATTATTTAAAAATGTGACGACCCTCACTACGTGACTGTCACTTGACTTAACATAATTATAAAATTAAACATACTTAAGAATAAAATACAAAAATTTTGGAATATTTTTTTTTTCTAAAAATGGATTCTTGCTATAGAAACTTTGACATGAAACCTCAAAGGAGGTAATAATTGTCTTTCCAAAACTTAATAGCAAATGGATTCTCGATCGTAAAGAATTCTCAACATGTAACCTTTAAGATATAATAATTATTTCTTAACACTTAATTGCATAAACCTAACATAATATATAATTTCTCAAACGTGATAATAACGTAATAATAATTATTACGTTTTAACATAACTATAATTTCTAAAAGCATGATCCTTTGTATAACTTATAACATTAATTTCTTGAAATATAACCATAGTAATTTCCTTGAACTTTTTTTTTTAAACATAAAGATAATTATTTAGTAACTATTACTTTAAAGACATTTTTTAATTTAAATAAAACTATTTTCAAAACAATTTTAAATTAAATATTAAAATAAAATCCCATTTAAATGCTCTTTAAAACTTTCTTAACAATTATTTATATATTTTACTTAGAATTTAACATCTTAAAAATAGCATATTGATATCTTAAAAATTAATCTTTTTAGAATTTATCATAAATATAATTACTTGAAAATCGTTTACTTAACCGACATAATAATAATAATTTTTGAAGTATATTCATCTAGACTTTCATAAAAGTAAATTCCTAAAAACATATTCATAAAATTGTTACTTATTTTGGCATAAAACTTATATAATTATTTTTTTATTATAAATGATCATATAATTTTCTCACTTGAAAACTTCGCACATTTGTTACATCAAACTTTCTTAAACTAGCCAAAATATAATTTCTTATAACTTAAACTTTTAAGTTTAAGATACTAATTTGTTAAAGCTTTTCTTTTAAACTTTCAAAATAATTTCATAAAAATATATCCATAAAATTCATTTCTTAACATAACGTAAAACTTTAATAATCATTTTTAATTCTAAATAAATTCATAATTTTCTTACTTAAAAAGTTCGTGTATTTGCTGCATTGTCTATTGCAACATTCTTAAACTTTAAAATCCACTGAACCAAGGTTGTGTAAACACAAGCTCAGTTTTTAAAGCATAATTACGTAAATTATTTACTTATTTACGTGCACATATTTTTGTAAGGTGTAAACATACGAGATTTCGTAAAATAAAACATACATAAATTTGTAAAATAATAATGCAAAAATATTACTTTGCATAAGCGGTATCCATTCTCATCTTCACCATTTGTCCGTCGCTCACCATTGCCCATCAAGTGCCGCTGACAGGTTTTCTTACCTACAGCATGAACATACTTAAATGAGCTTTCGCTCAGCAAGTAGGAAATTAGTCTCATAAAACATAAATAAAAATCATTTTTATAAAAATATGCATGAGCAGTTTATGCTTACTTATCAACTTGTTTTATGCTTAATTATTTAAGCTGTATCTTATCTTCTTACTTTGGGCCTGAGTGATCGTACCAGTTGCGCGCGAGCCTTGGGAAGTTAGGGTTTGCGAAGTCCCAACGACACCAAGAGTATTCATTACTTTAACATGGAGCCTCCTCGTGGGTCGGGAGGTTGGTACGATACCCTTAACTTGTCTTATAAGTTTCACTTGTCTTATTATGTGTATGCAGTATCACTTATCACTACATCACATCACAATTTCATAATTCATAAATCGTAAATCGTATATCATAATCATACTTGACTTGAAGGTGATTAAACAATATAATTTAAATATTGCATACATCACACATTAATCATATCATCATCATAGCATTTCACATCATGTCATAACATAACATATCACGTCATAACATATAACAGTGTAATAAATCACTGATCATGCATTTTCATAAATTTTATGAAAATATTTAAAATTAATTTATTTTTAAAACTATTCATGCTATAGGCGAAATTCCTACTTACCTGGACTCCGAGCTGAGCGAGTGTAGTTACATCTCGCTGTATCTATAGTCTACGCAGCATCCTCAACAGTGCTCCTCGAGTGGCTATGTATGGCTAGGAATGCTCCATAGAGATTTATTATTGCTGAAAACATCATTTTGGACTCCTTTACTACAGTCTGGGTCGCCTCGATCTACGTGCAGTCGGTACCGAATGATTTTCACCGGAGTAGAATTTGCTTGAAATAGAGGTCACCGTCGCGTTCAGAGAGTCGAAACGAGTTGAGAGGCCATCTCAGATCATCGATCGGAGGTCCGGATCACAAAATTCTAAAGTTGCCGTTGATCGAGCATCGACCGACCGTTGACCAAGTTTGACCGACGTTGACCGATGTTGACCGGACTCCGTTGGTGGCTGAGTTCGAGCCTACCCCCCCTAAATCGACCCTTCTGAGTCCAATGGTGGTGTCAATTTTACCCAATTCTGCCTCTAACATAGCAGGTCAGGCTCCACAATCTTGGCCAAAAATAGAGGCTTCGATCATGGCTTTCCGGCGATGGAAACCCAAAATTGGCTGAGGGCTTTTGCTACTCATCCTCCTCTAAGCATTTCCCCTCATCCAATTTGAAGAAATGTGGCTAGGAGGAGCAAGAACAGACGCTCCCACAGTGGTTGATGGTGGTGGACCTTGAACTCCGTCAACCGTTGATGGGTTGCTGCAATTGAGGTGGGGGAAAGCTTCCATATCCTCCTCTGAATATTTTCCCCCAATCAATTTGGGTCGACGTTGCTTGGAGTGGTGAATCCGAAGTTCCCACGATGGGGCGGCGGCGTTGAGCTTCAACGAGTGGCGGTGCTAAGGTGCAATTGGTTGAGGCAACTTCCTCACCGTCATCCTCTGATTCATTTGAGCCGGGAGGTGTCGATCACTGTCGCCAGAGGTGGCACAATCAAAGTTGGCTTGGCTGCGACAACGAAGGTAGATGGGCAGAGTAATCTGACGATTGTTGAGCTACCACCAAGGGTGGGTTTTGTTCCTCTGATCACGGTGGTCATGTAGGAACAAGAATCACGTCAATCAGACATCGAACGACAAAGATATCTCGTCGAAAAGTTTACATTTCTCTGCCACTTTGGGCGGCGCGTGTGGCTTCCTCCGGTGGCGTTTTGGGCGGCATGGCACACCGTTGGACTCGGCTCGATGAGAGCTTTCCATTGGTGCAGGAGGTGTTGAAAATGGACGCCAAAATCTTGGACTAAGTTTAAGGAGAGAGAGAGTAGAGAGAGTGTGGCTGATTTTTTTTTTTTTTTTGTGTCATGTATTTATAGGCACTCATGAGGTCTACACAGTCGAATACATGTTGTGTCGGTTTGATCAAATTTGATCCGTAAACTTAAAATTTATGTAAACATATTTATACTTTTAAAAACTGTATTTTATTTGCACTCTAAAGATAATCACATAAATTTCAAATTCTCTTATCATATTCATATTGACATAGAAATCATTTTCATTATTTATCCATACTATATGAATTTTGTGATTTAATTTTGAAACAATAAACTTTGATATATTTGTCTTCAAAACTAATGATTAACTATTTTCACAACTGTATCCATATTTATACATGCGTATATATATATATGTATGTATTCAAAAAAAAAAAGATATTATGTATTTAAAACTTTGTTCAATATATTTATTTATTTATTTTTAACTTTTTTTAAAAAAAAAACTTTAACATGTAGTTTAAAACATATATTTTCATTAAAAATTGTCATATTGTAAACTTTGAATTTCATTATAAAAACAATAGTTGAAATTTTATAAAAGTTTTGTAAATTAAATTGACTATCTAAAAGTCAATTT
Organism: Artocarpus hirsutus; assembly: GCA_946598075.1. Classification (NCBI taxonomy): domain Eukaryota; kingdom Viridiplantae; phylum Streptophyta; class Magnoliopsida; order Rosales; family Moraceae; genus Artocarpus; species Artocarpus hirsutus. The sequence goes on along the minus strand of CAMOHE010029670.1, from coordinate 5,972 downwards.
AATTTAAAATTTCAAATTTAGCACAATCCGTGCTTTACGGATATAACCCAAACTATTTCTCGTAAAAAGCTATTTATGGATCCACTTCTTACCAATAAATCAGCATTTGTAGACTTCATCAATGTTCTTTTTCTTCTTCTTATTCATTATTATTTTAATAACTGATATTATTTGTATTGTCATTGTCATTACAACAATAATAATAAACCTTATATAATTATTAATGTGTACAATAATTAACTATACACATTCAAAATATTGGAATTTCTGAACTTCCAATGATCTTGTAACTTTCTTGAAATTCTTATCTTACTTTTTGATCTCCTATAATTTTGAGATCAATCTTAGTAAAATTGTCATAAATCTTACATACTTGAACTTAGTGCTCACTATTTTTAATTTATGATATGGAGCTCATGATCACTATTGATCTGGGTTCTTTTACTGAACTAATATCATATAAGAATTTTTACATAATCTTAGTAAGTTGAAAATTTCACTTTTTGTCAATTAGTTCCAATTTAAACATTATAATTGAGATTCTTATAAAAATCATTTCTTTGGCTTGTAAATGACATCAATAAATCACAAACGTTTAGTACATTAAATAATTATTTTTAATTATTTTAATGTGCTATCATAACATTACATTGTTACATGTTTCATAATAAAGTACATAAATTTGTGCATTCACAATATTATTTATCTCTAAGGTCTTACGGCTAGTAAAACCTTCAAATTTGCGTGTCAATAAGTGCTAAACTTGTATTCTCTCAAGTATTTAGCTGAGTAATTATAGAAAAATCTTTAATTAATCATACTTATTAATTTCTAGATTTTTTCGGTTATTACAAAAAATTTATCTGGTCTATAGTTTACTATAATTGATTATTTTTTTAGGACATTGCGGTACAGAACAGCCAATTACAACTGAAGTAGAAACTATAAAAATGAGAATTTTGTACGAAAAAAATTCCTCAAATAAATTAAGAAGAAATGATAGACAAATTGTAGAAGGATTTCACTATAGCAAAAGGATACAACAATTTCTCTCTAAAATAAGGAGAGCACAAATGACAATATCCTCTCTCTTACAATAGGAGAAAACACTCTCTCTAAAAAAGAAAAGACACAAGTATTTAAGAACAACCTTTCAATTTTCTCTCTCTAATACTCTCCCTCTTTCTCTCTGTATTTTTTTTCACTCAAGATGGGATTACCCCCTGTTATAAGAAGAAGAGAATGCATACGTATAATGGAAGGAGGTGGTAATTTGTGGCGGTAAACAAAAACCATAGCTTGTGTATTAGCTGTCACATAAAGACTTTTCAAAGTCTTAATGAGGAAGCAATAGGCTTCCTTAGCTCACAAGGTCACCGTCAAAGCCTTGGGTTTTGGCCTAGATTCAATCCAAGTCACAAAAGTGACTTTAATGCAACATTTCTCCCACTTAAAGTCATTTTTGCAATCTTTCTATCCTTTCTACTTGCCATTTCCATGCAGCTTATGTATCCGCTAGATCAGTGGAGGATTGATGTGACAATCTGCCTTTGTGGATAGTCACTTAACTTTTTTAAACATTATTACTTAAACATTAATCTTACTTACTTAGTAAGAAAAATACTAAAAATTTTCTTTTTTTCCTTTTAACATCCTTTAAAACAATATTAAAAGCTGTTGCGACTTCTGTTGCAATGTAAGTTGAGACACGGCTCAACACTTGACTTTAAAACTATTTCAAATTTTTTCTTAAAACTTAATAAGAAACATTAACTGAATCATAACTTAAGGCTTATTTTTATTATTATATAAAACATTTCATAAAATAAATATCTTAAAACCTTGAAAACATTCCATTAAACTTTGATTTTCTTAAAACTTTGAAAACACTATATTAAATAGTGGAAAACCTTTTCTTTGAGTAGCGAAACCATACTATAGTGGTATCCATACCCAAACATTTGTATTTGTTCTCCGCAACACCAAGCCCATCAAATAGGTCCTACTAGTCACCCATAGGATTATCTACAGCATGAAGGAATTTTTAATAAGCTTTCGCTCAATAAGTTCAAATATAATCTCATAGATCATTTAAAACACACTTTATAAGTTTTCTCATAAAACCCTTTCTCTTAAAACATTTTTTTTATCAATGTTTTTCATAAAATATTTTTGAAACGTTTTTCATAAATGTTTTTCATAAAACATTTTTGAACTGTTTTTTTTTTAAAACGTCCTTGATATACCTTTCCTTGTAAACATGAAATTGTATTTTTCCTAAACATTTAACATAAAACATTCCTTAGAATGTTTTTTAAAACATTTAACATGTAACATTTCTCAAAATATTTTTCATAACTTATAAACATTTCATAACAAGTAATATAGGCAAAATCAAAATGCATGATTCCATTTATGCTCAATTATGAACTTTCAATAATGAGCATCCTATAAACATTCATTTCTTACTTTAATTTCTTATCTTTGTTTCTTAACTTTCCTTATATTATAAACTTTAGTGTTTGCACTAATATCATTAATCATGAGATCATAAACATGCTACTTCTCTTGTGGAAGACTTGAGACCATCAAACACTGAGGTCATAACTTTAACTTTACTTGTATACCTTATATCAAGGAGGTCACAACTTTAACTTTACTTTCAATACCTTACAACAAGAAGACTGGTACGATGTTTTCTTTTATCTTAATTTTACCTTCTTTTTAACATTAACGGGCATAACAAATGCAAACACATCATATGCAAACACTTTTACAAATCACAACTTGTACTATAAAACTTATTGCATAACAAATGCAACATAAAACTTATAACTTAAACTGTAAGACATTATGCATTAACAAAATGCAAATATACTTTAAACATAATTATTGCAAATACATTACAACCTTTTACTTAATCTTTAAATCTTCATGCATAGCTAGTGAAATCATACTTTAAAAACAACTTGTATAACATTTGCAAACATATAAAATGCATTTGAAAATCATTTACTTCATGCTATAGGTGAGGTTTGAACTTACCTGTCTATAGCTCTAACATTCCCATTTCCTTCATTTTTCTTTCATTAGTTGGCTTTTGTACCCTGATCATACGACACCCGACTTATAAGTTAACGTTTCTTATTATCAACCTACTCGATTGATAACTTAACTTAAACATTAAATATTCATTCCTTTTTATGTAACTTATATACCATTGGTTTACTTTCTTTCACTTAACTTGTAACCTACTGGAGTTACCTTTCCTTTTGCTTAATTATATAACCTACCGGGTTACCAATCTTTTTGCTTAACTCTGTAATATACCATGTTGCCTTTATTTTAACTTAACTTTAACGTTCCTTAGTTAAATTTTTCATCTCACAAAAAGGTTTCATTACTTAACGTATTATGGAACATTTTTTGTCTAAGAGTGTTTTGCTAATTTGGAGTGTTCGACTCTGTTCTAGCCGTTTCCTTGAAAATGACAATTTTACACTCAACATTTTCGTCAATTTAGTAACTTAATAAAACTCATTGCTTAACTTTGCCATTTCATTGCTTGGATATTACAAAAAATTCCCCTTAAGAAGTGATTTTTGATATCGGGCGTTTTGGGTCTATTTTGGCCTTTTTCATAAGATGACCTTTTTGCCCTTATCAGGTCTTTTAAAAACTTTCGTAACCCGTTTTAAAAACATCATACATTTCTTTATGTCTTATAATATTACAGAAAACCAAAATAATGGTTTTTCTTTTAATTAAATCTGTTTTGTTAAAAACTTTATAGTTTTGACTTGTAACTTGAAAATCCTTACATTTTTGCCCTTAACGTTCATTTCTATTCTTTTCTTAACTAGACTTTGAACACTTTAAAAACATAATCCCTGTGGTTACTCACTGCCCACAGAAATGCAGGAACCTAATGTTCCTTGGTGAAAACCCAGTTTCACACAAGTTTACGATTTTGGCCTGAAACATAAAAATCTTTACATTTTTGCCCTCGGAACCAAAAACGACCACTATGTACCAAAATGTTTAGTTTTTCTAAAGGAATAAAACTTTCCAAAGTTCCATGGTCAAATTCCAAACATTTCATAACATTTCCATTTCTTGAAATTTTGTGCTTAAAATTTCATAAAATCATAACTCCTTAACCAAGTAGAATTTTGACAAACTGTCCATGCAGTCTTAATAGCTTCGATGAGTTCTACAACTTTTACGTTTTAACTTTTCTCAAATTCCAAAATTTATGTGGACTTTTTAGCTGATTTTTAAATCTGCTAAGCCTTTGTAAAACTTTGCAATTTAGTCCTTTTGGAATTTTATAAAACTTTGTTCACAAAAGTTGTTTCCTTCACTATGTTGAAAAATTCTAAACCTTAATTAGAACATAATTTGGTCTTTAAGGCCCTCAAAACCCCATTCTTTTGAAACTAGTTGAACTTTACAAAGTTTAACCATTTTTCATTTTTAAACCTAAAACCCTTCCTTTCTTTGTTTCTATCATCATCACCATCAATATCAAACGTAAAACAATCATTCCATAATGTCCATTTACATGCCATAGCACAAAACATTTTATCAAATACATGGTATGCCTAAAAAAATTCAAACTTTAACATAGCTTGTGAGACTAGGATTTTACTTAATCATTCTCAAGGGCTTGCCCTCACTTTTTTGTACTTGAAAGCTTCCAAATTCCCTTGACTTGAGCCCATACCACACCATAAAAAGTTCATCAAAAAATTAAACAAAACCCAAATACACAATAGGGAAACTTTTTCAGTTTTACTGCTTGGAATTCATCAAAATTTTGAGAGGAAAATGCATAAGGGGGACGGTTTTCTTTGGGAGGAGAATGGATCATTTTTTTTTCTTCCTTTCTTTTTCCTCCACATTTTCTTTTTATGCTTTAGTTTCATTTTGGCAACTTGGTGACTCATCAAGTTTAGTCACCATTTTGCATTAATTGGGGTTAAAGCTTGCTTAATCTTGGCATATTGGTCACATCAAGGGGTATTTTGGTAATTTTTTACCAAATTTGATGACAGATCACTTATCATCATTCTGATTAACTTGGAATTGTGTAATTGGGCCACCCATGTAATGCCCCCCTTCCGGACGCCACAGATATCGTTACATTCGTTCTTTAAAACATTAATTGGAGCAAACTATTGCAGTTAATAACATGTAATTGAAATCATAGTTTGGAAAAGCATTCCCAGGATCTTTGCATACATTTTTTTTATACAAATACAATTTATAAGAAATCATAATCTTTCTTAATTAAAAACAATTTGCTTTTCCCATAGACATTGTATAAATAGTTTGCTAATAAAATTTAAACTTAAATGACCTTTGAAGAACAAAAGATAAACTTTTTCAAACATGTCTCGGCCGGCAGGCCGAACTTAACCGGCAAGCCGAAGGTCACCCATCGGCAGGCCGTCCGAGGCCTTGCAAAATGGGGTTTTCAAAATCCACAAGATCGGCAGGCCGATGCTTGGCAACCGGCAGGCCGATTGGAGAACTTCGGCAGTCCGACCAATATGGTCGGCAGGCCGAACCCTTAAAAAAAATTCTTTTTAAAGTAAGTTTTAAAACTTCAAATACGGAAGAAAATTAATAAAAATACATTAAACAAACATTCACAAAATTTATAAAATTATACTTAAATTATAAAACATATCCTTAAAGTTATAAACATACTAAAATTTAGAATCACAACTTATTCCTTCAAAACTTCTTTCCTTGGCGTTCTTCCATTTGCAACCATATTCCATAGCTCACACGCCCATCATAGTGTCCTCCACCTATTCCATCACTTTCTTACCCTTATCTGTAACATGATGAAAAACTTAAAATAAGCCAATGCTTAGTAAGTACATGGTAATTCTCACAATTTAAAACATTTCATAAACATCATCATCATCAACTTTAAAATATTTCATGAACATCATCATTAT
>CAMOHE010029668.1:0-14754 GCA_946598075.1 Artocarpus hirsutus | reverse complement strand
TGTCGTTAAATCATTTAACGACACTAAACTATTGTCGTTAAAAGGAGAACTTTAATACGGCATCTATATAGATGTCGTTAATTATTGTTTCAAATGTTATTAATGACATCTTTGTTGGAGATGTCGTTGTATGTACTTTTCAACGACATTTAAAAACTACATGTCGTAAATAATGTCGTTAAATATAGTTTTTCTTGTAGTGATTGACAAGTAAATAAGCCCTACTTGACATTCATGTATTCTCCACTTAAAAAAGAAAGAAAAAAAGAAATCCTTTTCTCTTTATTTTCCTAGCTGTAACTTTTTGTGAGTCTCTTTAAGAGTGGGGAAAAAACTATGGTGATATTGAGGGGAATGTTGGCTAGCTTGAAGCTTTCCCAGAGGGAATCAAATTCCTCAAATTTTAAGCCAAAAATAAGAAATCAACTCTCAAGTCTTCGGTCCAGGCTTCATTCCCCTCAAACTAATTGCATATAATTCATCTCCACTTTCAAACCTTTTACTAAACTCCCCTCAAATACATACACAAACACATACATATATATATATATATATGTGTGTGTGTGTGTGTGTGTGTGTGTGTTTATCTTAGAAAAGTTTTGTAGTTTTGGGAAGTGAAGGTTTTGGCTGGGAGGAATGTCATCTGGCTTAAAGTCATGGAGGTCAAAATGAATTCGTGTTAAGATTTTCTCTATTAAAATAAAATAACCGTTTTTTTTATTGTATTTTATTTTTTAAATTGTGGCCCATAATTCTTATCGATTTAGAAGCGGTTATGACAGTTCTCATAATCGTTTTTGGTAACTGCTCATAGTTTTAGGTAATTAAAATAAACTTTGTGATGGACAGAGTCAGCTATATAGTTTTGCAAGATACATTTGGGTCCCCTAAGCCTATAATCTCACTTCAAAAAATACACCATCGTTCAGAGATTACAAAGGTTTAGGAAAAACACTCAAATTAGAAAACACAGACAACGCCATCATTCTTAAACAGATATCAATGGTGAGAGGTAAAGATTTTTCACATTTATGCATTTGATCTAAATGTTATTTGGATATTGAAGCATGTTTAGATTGTATAATTTATCTCACATTTGGCATCAGACCCAGTTTAAGACCTCTGCCTTGCTTTTTTGGTTGCCTGAAAGATACACAGTTTATGTATAATTTTTGATGATTTGGGTTTTTTTTTTTTTTTAATTTGAGGACGTTTTGATGAAAATTGAGATTAGAAATCATTAAGATATTAGATTTCTAAGATTTCTGCAATTTGAAATGTCAAAAATGGTGTCTGGATGGTGAAAAACTAACCAGGTTTGCAACTAGGTCAAAACCCAGTCAAATTGACTCGGTTGAGGGTTGAAGACGAAGTCTCCTACGTGGGAAAAATGACGCATCATTTTGACCCACGTACAGCTAAGCAAAAAATGACGTCGTTTGGGCATTTTTGTTCACAGCCCGCGAGAAAAACAACATGTCGTTTTGGCAAGCTCAGCTGCGAAACGACATGTCGTTTGTAGGATGGAGAATCGTTTTTTAGACAATGAAACAACATGTTGTTTTGAGCATTAATGCTCAAAATGACATGTCATTTTCTAGGACCTAAAAATTAAAAAAAAAACTCAAAAATTAAAAAAAGGGGCTAATTTTTAGGTTTTCATAAATGGATGTATTTGAGAAAATTTTCATGAATTTCATGAAATTTCATTATATCCACAAATTTTTATATTTTATGAATTTTCATAATTTTGGTATAATTTATGAAATTGTTCATATTTTGTAATATTCATAATTTAGTTATTCGTTGCGAATATTATACATTTTGTGTAGATATAATTCTGTATATTTATGTGCATATGTGATTCAATATGTATAATTTTAATTTATGTATAATGAATATTAGTACATAAATTGTTGATTCTTTATTCATATTTACTAATATTGCCTTAAGTAAATGCAATTTATTCATGAACAAAAATTTTAGAATAAATGTCTAGTGATCTATATAATTTTAATTAATTAAAGTGTAGCCAGCTTTAATTAATTTTAAATAATTTTAATTAGTAAATGCAAGTTTTTCAAGCGACAGGTACCTCTCCTTGGTATCCTGGAACACATGACTAGTGTAATAGACGGGCTTTTGAACTTCGTCTTCTTCTTGGACAAGGACCAAGTTGATAACCTTTTCCGACATGGCGAGGTAGGTGTATAAGACTTCTTCCGGCAAAGGTTTGGATAGGAGCGGGTGCATGGCTAAGTACCTCTTTAAATTTTGAAAGGCTTCCTTACACTCCCTGGTCTACTCAAACCTCTCCTTGAGTGCCTGAAAAAATGGGTGGCACTCGTTGGTGGACTAGGAGACAAACCTAGAAAGGGCTGTTACCATGCCGGTGAGCTTCTACACCTCCTTGACAGTCCAAGGTGAATGTAAATTGATTACAACTTGAGCTTTGTCTGGATTAACCTCGATTCCTCTCTGGTTGACCATAAATCCAAGAAACTTGCCCGAGCTAATCCCAAACGCGCATTTCATCGGGTTGAGTTTCATCCCATACTCCTAGAGAATGTCAAAGCTCGCTTGAAGATTAGCCATGTGGTCTATTGCTCGGACAGATTGACTAGCATGTCATCCACGTAAACTTCCATGGTTTTGTCGATCAGCCGAGCAAACATTTTGTTGACTAGGCGTTGGTAGGTATCTCCAGCATTCTTCAGTCCAAAGCTCATAACCATATAGTAATAAAGCCCTTGGTCGATGACGAAGGCAGTTTTTATTTTGCAACACCCCCTTACGGACGTTACAGATGTCGTTACATTCAATTCTTAATACCTTTATTTTAAGATAAACTATTTGCTTAAAACATAATTTGAAAACATACCCCAAGATCCATGCATGCATTTTTTTAATAAATTACTTGATTATAAACATTCTTTAAATAGTTTATCATACCAACATTAAATCTATAAAAAGAACACAACATAACATTTAAAATCTGCTTACACTATTTAGCAGGCTAAACTTCACACTTCTGTAGGCTGAACTTGTCCGGCAGTCTGAACATCAACCACCGGTAGGCCGCCCGAGGCTCTATAAAACTGGGTTTTAAAATCCCTAAGTTTGGCAGGCCAATACAAGGCAATCGACAGGCTGATTATTTCATCGACAGTCCGAACAATAATGGTCGGCAAGCCGACTGACTGTCAAAAATTAATTTCTTAAAACAAATCTCAATAATTTAAATGTGGAAGACATATGATAAAACTATAAAGTTAAAGAGTCATAGTTCAAATCTTTAAAATTTAACAATTAAACATACTCAAAATTATAAAATATAGTTCATATCTTTAAATTTCCTTTTTGGTGTTCTTCTGTTTGCAATTCACCATTCTTGGTTCACACGCCCATCTTTGTCCCCCACCTATTCCACAGCTCTCTTACCTTTATCTACAACAAGATGTAAAACTAAATAAGCTAAAGCTTAGTAAGTATAATTTCATATCTTACAAATTAAAAACACTTTATGAACATCATCATCATATGCATCATCATAATAGTGCACTAAGCACAATTTCATAAAGAACATATCTTTCATTATATTATCCATATTAAACTTTGTTCATTTTATCTTAAAGGCCCAAGTGTTGCACCATTATCGTCATTGTAGGCGCACCGACATGAGAGGAGAAAGGTAGCTAATCCCAAACTAAACATGACATCATAAACATAAACATAACATATCATTGGCTGTGCACCACTTATTTAGGTGATACATACATATATATATATATTTACTTTCATACTTTGAAACACGTCATCATCAAACATGCATAACTTTTGATAAATCAATCTTCCATAATAAAACATTAATTAAAACCATTAAAAAATCATCATAGAAATCATCATGAACATAAATTCCAATCTTTTCATAAACCACATCATGTTGTAGGTGAGAATGTACTTAGTTGTATAGCTTACTTAACCTTAATTTGTAGATGACGTCGCCGCGGTCTCGATGCGCTCACTCCTTAGTGTGTTCATGTCATACATTCATTAAGAATAAAATTATCATTTATTTTTATGTGACCACGAAATCATTTAACATCATATAACATATTCCAATACCTTATTACATCCCACATACATTCATCTCTAGAATACATTAATTTATAATATGTTTCATTAGCCTTAAAACATTCGAGCAAAACTATTAACACAAATGCTTCCTGACCTCCATGAATTCAAAACTCAATAACTCAACATTCACATACAATTAGACCACCGAACTTGACAGGGACTTAGATAACGTCCGAACTTGACAGGGACATAGATAACTTATAAATATATTACTATGATTTTTCATCAGTCATAAAAATTTCATTTGGCAATTTAAACAAGTTACATAACTTACACTTCCAAAACTGTCAGCAATAATAGAATAGTGAGCGTCCCTACTTGCATTCTCATAATAAATTATTTATATCCTAAAATAATTTCATAAAAATACTACATATAATAGACACTTAAAATTACAATATAGCCAAAAAATTACCTTTAAATAAATTCTAAACAGTCCAAAACGTGCATAGGACAATAGGAAGAAAACAACTTTCATCATATTAAGCAGTGAGTTTCATACAATTAACATAATACAATAAATTAAATAAAATTACTGTGACCCTAATATTCATATGACAACTTATTAACATTAACTACAAAAGCATAGAAAATTTCATCAACAATTAAATTCATTTAATTATGCAAAAATATCACACAATAAAAGTTCATCAATTCATTGATAAAACAATCTAAAAAAAAACTAGCTTCGATAAAAATTCCATAACACATGAAATATTCATCATTTCTCCATGAGACTTTCCAGTTAAATGCTTAATTTATACATGAATATATTTGTCAAATTTCATGCAAAATATCATTCATTTACCCCTAGAACAAAGACCACATTTTGATGCAACATATCTAGTCAGCAATAATTTTCTGTGAGTGGCAGAGAGAAGAAAATTCATAACTTAACATAAAAAAATCCAATTAATGTGAAATTCAGAGGAGCATCACATAACACATACATGAATAATATATTAAAATTTTAGAACAAATGAAAATTCCTAGACAAACATATAGCAGTCGGATTGAAGAGGAGAATTACATTTCAAAAACATCAAAAAATGAGTTCTTACCTTAAACAAATTTCTTCTCAAACTTCCTTGAATTTACCCTAACAAAATTTCAATATTTCTTTTAAGCATTTGCAAGAAAATAGAGGAGAGGAGAAGAAGAAATCATGTAGAGAAAGAGAGAAAATGTTTGAGAAAAATAGAGAGAGAGATATATCGTTTACGTGAAAAGATGAAAATGGCATAAAAAGGAGAATATATCTTTTCTATAATTTCAGAAATTTTCAAACTAAATTTAGGGTAAATTTGTTTGAGAATGGAGGGAAATAGGGGAAAGTCAAATTGATTAAGCTCCACTTACCCTATTTCAACTTTCAAAATAGGAAACCATATCAAATCATCCAAATCATCATAAAAGTCAAACCTTCCTATTACCAAAATTGAGGAATCAATCCAACAATATGCCAATCAATCAAAATAAATCATCCAATTTTATCCAATCATCATAATTATCATTGTCACAAATTTTGGAGAGATTTTTGCTATCTACTCGTTAGCAGTCTTTAGCCTGCTGATTGCTTAGTTCAGCCTGCCGAAGGCATGAGGTCCGGCCTGCCAATGAAATTTCATCGGCCTGTCGTTTTGTGAGGGACAATTCGGCCTACCGAACTGCCTTACACACAAAAGTTTAACAAAACATTAATTTTTATTACAAAAACATTACTAAACACACAACATAAAATGACATGAACACTTGAGCATATTGATTCCACGTGATCGTCACTTGTCATAACACTTAAAATAAAATAGTTAGTATCATTATATTATACATCAATAAAGAAAAATTCTTAATGTTGTTACTCATCCGTTACATGAAAATTTGGTGGGTGTTACATATTTGATCTTCCTTAACCATCTGAATTTGATTGTAGCTGAAGTAAGAGTCCATGAAGCTCAGCAGCTTGTGCCTAGCAGTAGCATCCATAAGTTGATCTATCTAGAGTAGCGGAAAGCAGTCCATAAGGTAGCCCTTGTTTAGGTCAGTATAATCTATACAAACCTGCCACTTTCCATCGTTATCTTGACAAGGACCATGTTTGTCAACCATTCTGGACATTTTACTTCTTGGATAAATCCAACTTTCAAGAGCTTCTCAACTTTTTCATTAATTGTGGCATATCTCTCTGGGTTGAAGGCTCTCTTCTTCTGAATGATCGGCTTATAGTCTGGTCGGACATTCAGTTGGTGACTGATAATGTTGGGATCAATGTCAGGCATATTCTCATGAAACCACGTGAACACATCTTGATACTTTGTGAGGAGCTTTTCCAAGTCAACCTGGATCTTAGGTTTCAGTTGAGAACCAAGTTGGACCGTGTAGTCGGAAGGTGCTAGGTCCAGGCTGAATGACACCAAAACCTCGACAGGAGTGGCTCTCATCTCTTCTTCAAGCAGACAAGGGTTGAGGTTGAAGAGCATCTTAGGCACTTGCTTAGTGGGAAACTAGATCTCATTGACCTTATAAATGGCCGACACGTTTAGTTGCCAAGCTGATGCTACCTTAATAGCATTAGTGTAGCATGCTTGAGAATCCTTTATTGTGATTGGATAACTCTGACCCCATTGTCTATTGGGAACTTCATAGCCAGGTGGTTGGTGGAGACCATGGTCTTCAGCGCATTTAACATCAGACGGCCAATTATGATATTATACTGTGAGGGTTTGTTGACGACGAGGAAGTCGACAATGTGTGTTACTCGAGCAGCCCCCTCACTAAAGTTGACCGGGATGTTGACCTTCCCAACTGCTTGGACGCACACACTAGCAAAGCCATAAAGTTGTGTCTGGATCGAGATGAGGGTAGTGTTGTTGATTTTTAGCTTGTCATATGCTTGTTTGAAGAGAATATCAACCTAGCTACTATTGTCGATCAACACCCATCGAACTATGTTGTTGGCGATCTAGAATGCATTATTATGTGGGTGGATAAGTTTATCTGCCTCCTCTTCTATAAGAGATCGAAATGTCTTGCTAACAGCAAATTTTATTGATGTGCTCGGACATGTTGATAAGCTCACCCCTTTCGACCAGTGGAGCTTCCTGGTCGTAAGAGCACCGCCTACTCAACGAGTCCCCAATAACCAACCCTCCAAAGATTGTGTGAACAATATTTGAGGGTTTTGAGGTGTTCTCACCATCATTACATGGGCGGTTCTGCACATCTTGGGTCGGTTGGTCGTTTCTCCTAACTATAGAACTCAGAGTTAGGACTCGTTCTACGAACTCCCACAGGTGCCCATCTTGGACCAGCCTCTCGATCTGGTCCTTAAGCTGCATGCAATTACGAGTGTTGTGTCCCATATCTTTATGCAAGTTATAGTATTTGTTTTGGTCCCACTTTGTCTTACTGCCCTTAAGCTTGGGCGGATCGACTAGTAGGTTCCTTTTGCTCAATAGGGTGAGTACCTCATCAATACTCGCGACTAGGGGCATATAGCTCTAGAACTTGCCAGTCGGCACCTTTGGCTTCTCGATTTTCTTTTCCTCCTTCCTCTTCTTGTTTTGCTTGGCACCTGGCTGCTTAGGTGCTGACTTCTACCTTTTCTCCTTCTTGTTGCCATTGCTGCTGCCTTCTTCTCGGTGGCTCTTCATATATTCGGCCGCATTGGCATGCCTTTGTGCATAGCCGAGCATCTAAAAAAATGTGCTCGGCTGCTCGAAAGCCAACGACCAGGTCAGCTTCTCATCTCAGAGTCCCCCAACGAAGGCGTGCTTTAGGGTCTCATCTTCAACGTGCTTGACCTCGAGCGCTGCTCAGGTAAACTGGTTAATGTAATATCTGACATTGCTATCTCCCTACTTGACAGCATAGAGATAGGTTATTTCCTTTCTCCTCATCTTCATGGTGGAGAAGTTGGTAGAGAAGGCATTAGAAAGCTAGCAAAGCGAAGTGATTAAGGCCAGTTCTACGTGCCAAAACCATTGCCGAGCTAGCCCAATCAATGCTAAAAAAAAGGCCTTGCATATGGCTGCATCGTTGGCGTTTTATAGAAGCATGTGTCCTCGGTATAATTCGACGTGCTCATCAGCATCGGTGGTCCCATCATAGGCCTTGATTTGTTGGGTGTAAAAAATCTGAATTCAAAAATATTTATTATTAAAATGATTTTTTGATTTTTTTTAATTTTATTATGCCATATTGGGAATGATATAGGATGTATAAAGTACTTTTGCAGTTTAAGTAAATACCCTTTTTGCATCATATTAAATGGCGTGATAACCAAATTATATGGGTGAAAAGAGGAAATAATAATATAAAAAAGAAAAGGTAATAATAATCGAAGATTGATTAGTAGAAAAAAGGCATCATTGACATTCATGTATTCTCCACTTAAAAAAGAAAGAGAAAAAAGAAATTTTTTTTCTCTTTATTTTTCTTACTCTCTCCCTATAAATGAGAAAACAATAGCTGTAGCTTTTTGTGGGTCTCTTAGGGTTTTTAGAGTGAAGAAAAAACTATGGTGATGTTGAGGGGAATATTGGCTGGCTCGAAGCTTTCCCGGAGGGAAACAAATCTCTCAAATTTTAAGCCAAAAATAAGAAATCAACTCTGAAGGCTTCGGACCAGACTTTTAATAAAATTGATACTTAACAATAAGATCATTGTCTAGTATTATTTCTAGAGAATCACCCTGAACGTGCGAATGGTACAAGGCAGCTTAAAAGTAGGGAATAGAAAAGGCTAAAAATAATAAGGTAATGATGAAAGAATTGCATTAAAAGCGTAGAGCTGTCTTGTAACAGCCGGTTTGAATACTCATTTTGTCTCGTTCTGTATTTGACTGATGCGATATACGACAACTGGTTGTATCAGGCAACTGGTTGGTAGGGCAACGGGCAGCTGCAGGTAATTTCGACTAGTGTTATCCAGCGCAACAACAACACCACAATTTAGCATTCACATAAACACACACATCGTTTCTATCTTGAAAAAAAAAAAACAAATAGACTTGGAAACCGCGCGTATTAAAGAAATTCATTATGAAAGCGTTTGGATTGCACGTTGAAACCCTCAGTTTAAACTAAAAAATGTTATAGTAATTTAAGTTATGTATATATATATATATATATATTATAGTAAACCTGGTTGAAACTAGCTAGTTTTTTCGATTTTAGTAAAATCAAACAACAAATATGTTACCATAGAGGTATTAATAACGGTTGGCTAAGATTTTATATGCATATATATATATATATATATGTGAGTGTGTGCCCGCGTCTCTGTGTATTTCTTTAGTTGATAGTGTTCATTATTATGAGCTTTAATTTTGAAGGATACTATTTTTTTTTTGGTCCTAATTGTTAGGGGTACTTAACTAGGATCATGCATCAGTATCGAATCTTATCAAATGGAAATGAGATTAAATAACTTGAATCCAGCGAAATTTAACCTAAACAAAATCTAACCAAATGTCTTTTTTTTAACTTAAATAATGAATACTTCTAATGCTTAACTTTGTTTTCATTTTCTTCTACTAAAAAATCTAAGACTTCAGAAATATTTATTGTTAAAATGATATTTTTGCCCTCAAAAAAG
The DNA here is from genome assembly GCA_946598075.1 of Artocarpus hirsutus. Classification (NCBI taxonomy): domain Eukaryota; kingdom Viridiplantae; phylum Streptophyta; class Magnoliopsida; order Rosales; family Moraceae; genus Artocarpus; species Artocarpus hirsutus. The sequence continues at coordinate 5,022 of CAMOHE010029668.1, read as the reverse complement.
GATTTTTTTTTCTTATTTTATTATTCCATATTGGGAATTATATGGGATGTGTAAAGTACTTTTTGCAGTTTAATTAAATACCCTTTTTGCATCATATTAAATGGCGCAATAAACAAATTATATGGGTGTAAAAGAGGAAATAATTATATAGCAAAAAAAAGGTTGTAATAATCGAAGATTGACAAGTAAGAAAGGCATAATTGACATTCATGTATTCTCCACTTAAAAAAGAAAGAAATAAAGAAATCTTTTTCTCTTTATTTTTCTTATTTTCTCCCTATAAATGAGCAGACAATAGCTGTAACTCTTTGTGGGTCTCTTAGGGTTTTAAGAGTGGGGAAAAAACTATGGTGATGTTGAGGGGAATGTTGGCTGGCTCGAAGCTTTCCCGGAGGGAATCAAATTCCTCAAATTTTAAGCCAAAAATAAGGAATCAACTCTTAAGGCTTCGGACCAGGCTTCATTCCCCTCAAACTAATTGCATATAATTCATATCCACTTTCAAATCTATCTCACAAAACTCCCCTCAAATACATACATACATATATATATATATATATATTTATCTTTGAAAACTTTTGTGGCTTTGTGAAGTGAAGGTTTTGGCTGAGAGGAATGTTGTCTGGCTCGAGGTCATGGAGGTCAAAATGAATTTCGATCGAGCGATCGAATTGTTTCTTCTTTTAAAAGCCTAAATGACTCTCGGACCAGGCTTCATTCCCCCCAGCCATTAATATTTTCTCCATATGCTGGCTTCTTTTTCTCTTCAGGCTTTTCTTTGTTCTTCAGCCCTGATTAACTTATGATCTCAAGCTTCAAGTAAGTTTAATTCTCTGTCTGTCTTTTCTATCTTACATTGCTTCTCCCGCTTGTTAATTTAATTCTATGTTTTTCTAAATTTGTACTTATTTGATAAAATTTCCATGGATTTAACTTCTCTGTTCTTGGCGTTTCATTCACTGGGTTTTTCATGTATTTATTCCCAGTTTTTGGATTAGATTGCATGAATCTGAGATATATTTTTCTTTTCTTTTCTTTATTTTGTAACGTTGTTCTCCATTATTTTCAGGTTCACGTTACTAGCTTAATTTGTTAATCTTAGCCGAAATTACTATTGTCGATAAAAAATGAAAAAAAAAAATGAAAAAAAATCTTTGTGGATGGTAATATCATTAGTGCAAATTGTTTCGAAGTTTTTCTACTATTACGTATTATTTCAGATAGACATAAATGACAGGGTACTGTATATATGTAGTTTCCCGATGCCTGTCCTTTTTTTTTTTTTTTTTTTTAAGTGGATCTATGTTTTTCGCTTTTGTCATGAAGTTTCCATATTTCGAATGCCTCAGGATCAGGCCCTCTTTCACACAAACACTCTCTTCTGAATCGAAAGTAGCAAAAGGGATTACTATATGTGTGTGTGTATATATATAACTGTCACTACATTAATCTGTATTTAATTATGTATATTATCTGGAAACTATAAATATATACATACACATATATATGTAGCCAAAGAGAGGACCAGTTCCTGTCACTATCGATTATTGCTCATTTTCACGTGGACAACAAAAGCATTCTACTGTTTGACGCTGCAGATGTTAAGTTCTTGCCTGCAATTGTCACCTATATATGTGTGTATATATATATAGCTCCAGTCCAGATGAAGCACGAAAAATTATAGATAATCACAATTTTTTACTTTGTGGGTTTTTTTAATGAGAATATATTCTTATTTTTTTCTTTTCATTTTTTTTACTTTTTATTATTAGAACAAATCACTTTCTCTTATTTTACTTGAAAATTATTGCATTAAGGTGTGAGAATGTACCCACTTGATATTGCTAATATTAATTAAGCTCCTTTGCCGATTATGTAAGTTATAGTTTGACCTTTTAAGATTAATTCGAATATCTTATATTTCCAAATAAACATTCCCTAAAAAAATTCAAATAAAAAAATTAGATTAATTCGAACATCTAATTTCCAAGTAAAAATATAAGATGAACTTTTTTTTTTTATTTCTATTTGTTGTTATTATAAGTTTGAGAGATTTTAATGTGGTTTTCTGTTCTCTCTCTCTCTCTCTCTCTCTCTTTTATTTTATTTTTTGTTGGGCGAAACTTAACCGCTGAAGTTATCATGCTTTTGTTTCGTGCCGTAGTGAAAGTTAAAGATTCCATGCAGACCTTAATTGCGACCCCCTACTTGCTTAGTACATCATAGATAGATGAAGAGAATCAAAGTTTGAAATTGAATAAATGAGTGAATGGAGATGACTTGGAAAAGATTGATACCAATGCCATGGCATAGTCATGAGATATCTACGGTGTTTGAGAATGTAATTCAAAGCGCTAAGTTTGAATAGCAAACAATATGAAATTTTTATATGCTACAATGTTAATTATTCAAACTTACTGCTCTTAAAAGCTATAGTGTGATTGTTAAAACTTAATAATTATAACCATCCTATCACATGCTCAGGCGCACAGTAATTTACAAGAAAAAACAAAAAGAAGTAGTGTGATTGTTAAAACTTAATAATTCTAACCATCCTATCACATGCTCAGGCGCACAGTAATTTACAAGAAAAAACAAAAAGAAGTAAAGAAATTAGATCTAGAATTTCCCCATCATATGTCTCTTATACAAAATATAAAAAAATATTAGGTTTAATTTTTAATTTTAAAAAATTCTTCAACTATAGACCTTATTACACTATGCTCCCTGAACTTATGAAATGTAACATTTATTTCTCTGATTTACGAAATATTAACAATAAAATTTTTTAAATTATGATTTTTAATCTAAATGATACAATATCACACTAATAATGAGGACAATTGAATGTTTTAGTGTACTATTACACTTAGCTTACTTTAATAAAATCACATAAAAATGAAAGAAAAAATTATTTAAAAATAAATATTTTGTTTTTTAACAACCAAAATTTTAAAAATATTGACTTTTTAAACTCAAACTAGTTTTAGGCTTGGTAGAGTTATTAAACTACTCCTATGTAATGTACCAAGTTTTAATTATGTATAAATTTTTATTAAAAATTTTTATGAAAAGTTTTTTTTGTTAATATTTTATGAATCGAAAGAAACGTATGTTATATTTTAAAATTTAAAGAGTGTATGTTACACGGGTCGTAGGGGAAAAAATTTTTATAATTAATCGAAAAATATTTCTGACCCAGATACATCCATAATCCGTGTGAAGCAAAAGCCAATAGCCTAGACAAGGAAATATTCGATGACTACACCCATGTATGCATCCTCACATTTTCATAACAAGTTATTGTGTATAAGAAATACAATAATATTGAAGAACCTTTTAAAGTTGTTGGGTTCTCAGTTACTATCTTTGGAAATGCTCCATCCGACCAGCAATTTGCAGCTTTCTGAGCTCGATGGATCTTTTTTCATGGAGGAGTTATATTAGTACAGATTTTGCTTAGCTTTTGAAAAGGCACAACACAAAAGTGGAGAGGGAGACTGAGTGAGTAAATGACCACCATCTGACAAATCTTGGAAATGAAATGGAGGGAAAAGATAGACAGAGACGGGAAGAGGGAGGGAGAGAGAGAGAGAGAGAGAGTAGAAAGACTATTTATATTGTGTATTTATTAGTGGACTGTTTGTTTTGCGATTATAAAGACACAAATGCTTCATAGTTTGTTTGCATATTAAGACTATTATAATGAGACATATGGACAACATTTCTTTGGTTCTTAAAAGTTGCACAAAAATTAAGTTTAATAAAAGGTTGCAATTAGCACCATTATTTTCCAGAGAAACAATTATTCTGCATTTACTTTCTAATGAAAATTTACTTTTAGCATCAATGGGCATGACCACCATGATTTTTGTTTGTCTTATACGTCAACTTGAAACAGGTAAAACAAGAAGGAAACGTCTTTCGTGAAAATTCTCGTGAGTTTTCAAATAGAGTAAAGCTCTCCGCTGAAAAAAAAGTGTAAAGCTCTCACATGTTACAGTGTAAAGCAAAAGTATGCTTTAATGTAAAGCTCTCACATGTTAAGTATTTTTAGTTCTAACTTTTAGTTTTAACTCACCTCCCAAACACCCTATTAGATTTTTTTTGGAGGTCATAGTTTGGACCAGCTAGTTAAGTTCATACTGAAAATGGCATTTGGCAACTCATAAAAAAAGCTCATTTTGAACAAATCCGTCTAAATCATCATATCAAGGTTTGAATACAATAGATATCAAATGATGATTTCTAGGAAACCATCATTTAAAATTGACTTTAGATGACCGCTTATGAAAAGCCTAGTGGCAGCAATTTGTGTCAACAGGTCGTGTTGAGGGTCAATTTTTATATAAATAACTTGACATTAACTTGACCCGTAACACGAATGGGTTAAGAAATTGTAACACCCCGAAGTTAATTAAATAGAATTAGAGTGTTACATGGTGAATTAGTGTGCCATGATAAATGTTTTAAACTTAATTTGATTACTTTTGTGGAAACCTTGTGTTAATTACTTTATATGATTTTTAAAATATTCTAAATTGTTTTTGATTGTTAATTTAAGTTTTAATAAAACAATTTGATTTGAAAACAGTGCGTAGTTGCTCACAGCTTTGTGCAACTACTTTTCTCTCTCTTCTTCTATTTATTTCACTTTCTCTCTCTTTCCTCTCATTTTCTCTCGCTCATTCTCTCTCTTCTCTTCCCCTCTCTTGGGTTCCCTCACTCTCTCTCATTCTTTCTCTAAAATTTTTGAAACAAATTTCGTTTTCAAGCTTCGGGCTAGGAGATCGAAGGCTCGGGAACAAGATTCAACGACAAAAATGACGTTTTCAAGCTTTGATTCGAGGTTAGATTTTAAAATTCAAAGTTTTTCTATTTTTCAAGATTTTCTTGCATTTTGAAATTTTGGAGTTTCTAAGCCTAGAAAAGCTTCAATCTAAGTTAGATGGACTTAGATTAGCTAGAATGTAAACTTCATTTCATCAAAAACGGATTAGAATCAAGATTTTTCATTTTTTC
>CAMOHE010029667.1:0-26236 GCA_946598075.1 Artocarpus hirsutus | reverse complement strand
AAGAATATGTTTTATGATAATTTTTAAAGTTTGTTTTTACATATGGTTTTCTCATGAAAACTCTTGTTGCAACAAGAAAGTTTAATGAATGTTTCAATGATAAGGTATGTTGAAAGTATATCTATATATATATATATATATCACTTAATTAAGTGTTGCACACCCTATGTTATGTTTATGTTTATGATGTCCCGAAGGTTGGACTTGTCATGTTTGGTTTGGGATTAGCTAAGCATCTGAAAGCTGGCAAAAAGAAGTAATTAAGGCTGGTTCTAGGCGCTGGAGCCATTGTTGAGCTGGTTTGGTCAAGGTTAAGGAAAAGGCCTTGCACATGGCTGCGCCGCTAGCGTTTGTTCTACAACAGCATGTGTACTCGATATAATTCAACATGCTCGTCAACATCGACGATCCCATCGTAGGCCTTGATTTAGGGGACTTTAAATTTTGGCAGCATAGAGGCTCGCATGATGGCGTCGATAAACAATGGATCCAAAGCGCCGACATCGTCTAATCCAAAATGGTTGTTTTAGACCTTGTTGATTTGGCGCTATAACTATCGAAGTTGGCAGCTATTAGTATCTTCGGGCAATTCCACCCTATAGGGTGCTCTGCCCTGAACCTTGTCACCAGTCCCGGGCCAGCGACCTTATTGTGCTTCCCCTTGGCTCCCAACCAATCAAAAATAGAAGCTTGGGAGCCCTATGGTGATGGCGCCCACACCTCCTGTGGGCTGAGCTGGCCTTTTCGAACAAGCCTATTGTTAGCCAAGATGCCCTATGTAGATCTTCTAGACCACTTGAAGTTAGCTTCACTGAGGTCGATGGCTCCTTGTCCTGCTTGACCCCTAGCCTAGTTAGCTAGGGCTGGGGTAAGAAGGATTAGTGCCGGCTGGCGCTGTGTTTGCTATGCGAGCTATTGGACGAGTATCCAATAGCATTTGTTAGTTCTCAGATAGGGTCTTGGACAACTGGGTCATGCACTTGTTTGGCCCTTATCGTGCTTCCTTGACCCCCAGAATGGGATCTCGTAGCTAGTGGACGACCTCTAGGTCTATGTGAAATTTTGGTTCTAGTTTTGGGCTTCTCCCGACACCTCTTGTCGGGCACCCTCATCCTGAGTATTGCCTTGTGTCACCATCTTTAGATTATGAGCTAGGTTGTGGCTAATGATTTCAAGTAAAGGTGTAGGGGCCTTCCTTCTAGTGCCAAAATGTTGATGCTTACCGTGGTTTGGTGACAGATCATCACCACGTGTAGCTACGCACGGTGGATGGCTCTTCCCTGCTCGACACTGCATACTCAGACGTACCTGCAATAAGAGGAGGGATGCTTCAGAGGTGAAGAGGAAACTAGCTAGATAACAAACAAGGGCTCTCCAACAGTCAGGGTAGGTGTTGCTTGGTAGAGTACGAGAGCTAGTTAGGTAGGAAGGAGCATGCTTGCCTGAATGCAATAAATGGGCTCTATTTATAGGTTGCCACTTAAACCCGGTGTTAGATGGGTTTTGCCCACGACTCTTGTGTCACATCAAGGCGTGTCAAAAGGCAAAAGATAAGTGTCATGCCCTTTGCTAATGGATTAGTTCCCATTTGATGTCGAGTTGTCTGCCACCTGTTGGCCAGTGATGGTAAGTAGTAGCCTGCTTACAAGTTAAAGAAATTTGACTTGAGCTAGTATCTGACCTGAGGAGACTACCATTTATGTCGCGGCCCAGAGGGCCCTGAAAAGTACCCTGACTAGACAATCTAAGCTTATCGAGATTGCTTATTCACTCCCAGAACCTCATGCCAAGCAGGTTTACCGACCTCCTAGAGTATGACTCCTCGATGGTGGCACCGAGCTTACCCCCAACAACCACGATGTTAGGCATGGGTCCAACACCCGTTTCAGTCTAAAATGCCGCTCAGGACATAGTCTATCAGTAGAATATGTATGACGATATGAAATCATTTTCGGGCTTACAGACTTAGAAACCAATTACAAGCCTTGTTAAATGAATTTAAAATAAGTCCAATGAGGACTTAAGGTAAGAATCATGAATTTAGGAAATGTCTAATTTAGTAGATTAAAGTCTCACGGATTTAATGATGATAGATAATTAACCAATTGTTTTAAAATTAATTAATTATCAACTTAGATATGAACAAATGGAAATTAAGGAAAAGTTTAAATATTATGAGGATTTAGTAAAAATAATCCTTGTAATAGAATGGTGAAATTCATGATCAATTGATAAAAGATTTTACGATCTGATACAGTGATCAAATTCTTGTGGCTATGCTAAAATCAAAATAGCATAAAATGAAGTATTCTTACACACTCTAAATGGGTGTTTTTTTATAGATTTGTTTCCATTAGAAAATAAGGAATTGATAATCTATAGGGAAGCGTACTTTGCTGAAACAAGTAAGTAAGAATTTTGCCTACAAGGTCAACAGTTTTAAATAAAATAGTTTTTACATGATTTCTAAAAATATGACATGCATGTTCAGTGATATGCCCTCGTATAATTCTATTAGGACATATATATTTATCTAAGATATAATGAGTTAGCATCTTGTGAAGTTATGAATGATGTATGATGTATGTTGTATTAAAATATACTATTTACTTACTTTCAAATAAGCATTTTTTAGTATTGATATGTAGTGCTACGCAGTAATATGTCATATTGTAGACACATAATAATACAAGTAAAACTAAGCAAGATAAGTTAAAAGTGTCGTACCAACCTTTCGACCTACAAAGAGGCTTGATTGAAAAAAAAAAAGAAAAGAAAAGACAGTGTTGTTGGGACTTTGCAAATCATAATGATCGCAATATAATTTATGATCTCAGTGTCGTTAGGGACCTCACAAACCTTGACTTCTTGATGATTGTGCATGCAACTGGTACGATCACTTGGGCCTAAACAGTAAATTAAGATAAAGTTTGAATTATTGAGCATAAAACAAATAAATAAGCAAGCATAAAATGATCATGCCTTGATTTATCAAATGATCATCAAATTGTTTTGCAAGTTGAACTTCCTACTTGCTGAGCGAAAGCTCATTTAAGTGTGCTCATGCTGTAGGTAAGGAACCTGTCACCATCACTTGACTGGGTGGAGGCGAGAGGAGGCCAAACAATGGAGGTAGGAATAGATGCCATTCATGCAAATGTAACATTTCCACATTTATAAGTTTATGAAATTATGCACGTTTTTATTTTGCAAAATTAAGTATGCATTAAAAAGTAAATAAGAATATGTTTTAGAAATCGGGGTTGTTGTCATACAATCTTGGTCTATAGACTGTTAAGATTTGAAAATGATGTATTGGAAAATGCAACAAATATGCATGAATTTTTAAATAAGAAAATTATAAGGCCATTCAGAATAAAAATGATTGTGGGAGTTTTACATTCAAATAAGTAAGGTTTTTAATGAATATGTTTTATGAATATGTTATTATGAAAGTCTAAATAGTTATGCTTTAAGAAAACTAATATGTTAGACTTAAATAAATAAGTTACAAGAAATTATTATTATGCCTAGTTTTAAAAAGACTAAGTATTAAGAAAATCATTATGTTTGTTTTGAGATAATAAATTACAAGTAAAATATACAAATAATTTGAAAAAGCATTTAAAATAAGATTTTATAATAGTATTCAATTTTGAATTGTTTTCGAAATAGATTTATTTAAATTAAAATATGTGTTACAAGTAATAGTTTTTAAATAACTATCTCTATGTTTAAAGGATAAGTTTTAAGGAATATTATGGCTACAATTTAAGAAGTAAATATTTGATGTAGTGAATTAAATCTTAAGAGACTATGGTTATGTTTAAAAGAGATAAATGTTATCACGTTTTAATTACGTTTGAGAAATAATTATTATTATGCTAAGAATTCACTTCAATGTTTGTTTTAAAAAAATTTATTCCGCAAATTTATGGACCTCATATTAGAATACATTTAAGTATTAAGATTATGAAGTTAAGTAACTATCACATAAGGTGGGTTGTTACATTAATTAACATAAAAAAGAAAAGTTTCCCTTTCCTTATCTGTGCTACACACTATACACACAAATATTCTACCGGTGTGCAGTGCTAATGAAGAGGAAGGAGAGAGAAAAATCTACTTGTTATCCAATTTTAATTCGTTTCTATAATTTAAATTTCTAGTTTTGAATAAATAACAATTATCAAAATCAAAAACTTTTAGAAAAGAAACATGGTGTGCAAGTCTTGGACTATTTAGAAACCCTTCCCTTTGTTGTTACAAGCCATACATACGTGTCTTCTAAACTTATTAGTTATATATTATCAAATAATCTCATTATTTAATAATTATAAATTGATTTATAATTAATTTATTTTGGATGATATTTGATTTAGAATTTTAGAATTCTATTGAACTAATTAAGTGAATAATTCCACTTATCCAAACAATGTTTACAAGGATGCCGGGACTAATGGACCCATAATTTCAAACTCCAATAAACCAATATATTAATGAAAGTTTTGATTAATACATTACTCTTTTATTAATTTCAATATTACTCCACTAAAAATTTGGAATTACACTTTTGTAATTATAAACATAACTTCATATTTTAGAGTCGTCCATTTAACATAGTCGTTGCATATAAATCGATCATATATAAATAATTCATAATTAGAGATAGACAAAATTTGTTAATCACTTTAATTACTTCTTATCTTTAAGTGTTCTTGATTCTTTAATGAATAATAGTTCATGAATATAATCACGAATTGGCGTTACATTATTTAGGACCCTAATTAGTACTCAAAAGAATTATTTATCTGCTTTTTGTCAAAGAAGAAAAGGATTTTATCTTGTTATATTGACACTTTTGACTACCTACTTCATTGTGCCTCTAAAACACAAGGGAAAAAATTAGATTCTTAAACCCGTGCTGAGCAAATCAAAAGACAAAATTCCATAATTAGGAGTATGCTAATACCTCAGGATTAAGATCATCTTATATATGACCACTGGTCGATGTGATTAGAACTTGCTATATTATAACGAAAATTAATTAGCTATTCATATCACATCATATCCTGGTCCTACATTATCTCACTATGTACCATGCATTCATTTAATGACTCATTATATTAATAGTTCAGATAAGACTATTCTATTATCTATGGAAATAACCAGCACCTGTTATGCTTAATTAATGATTCCAAATTTTTATTAAATAATTAATTAATAATATATTACATATCATTTTAATTATTATCTTTAAATATTGTCCTTTTCTATATAACACTTATATATATTATTAATGGTCATATAGACAACTGTAAAACTTTAATAATATTCACGGAGTATTCGATTACATGAACACAAAAATAATGAAAAATTCACTTTATTTATCCATAAAGATGGGCTTTGCAAAACATGACATGTTTTAAGGCCATTTATCCTAACAATACGAAATTTATAAATTAAAACTATGGGCAATAGAATCACCAAAATTACAATTCTTATAGAAAAGCTTAGAAATCAAAATCTTGATATCAATTTGTTAGCTTTCTAGTCATGAAACCTCAGACCATCTTGTTCCATCGACTAGAACTTCTACTTAATTACTTATCTACATCATAAGAACTATATAAGCAAAAGCATAGTAAGTAAACCAGATAATTTAAAACATTTTTCTTGAATTTCACTTTAGTTTTGGGGGCCTCTTACATGATCATGTTAATATCTTGTCTTATTAAAACCTATACTTCTTATAATATTGACCTCCTCTACTAGAGCTTCTTCCTTATTATATTGGCTCTCTCTATAAGAACTTTTTTCTTCAAGGGATTTGGCCCCTACAACAATAACTTTCTTAGTTCATAATAAGCATAATAGTTTACATCATACACATAAAAACTCTTTTAAAGCTTTTTGAAAGCACATGAATAATATCATAAAGTTAGAAACATGCTTTTAAAAGATACTAATATTTAAGTGATGCAGTGATGACATGCCTCAACTCATGAAAAATATTATATTTGGAGAGTCAAAGTTTAATCACTTGCATACTGTAGGCCTACATCATAAACCTTTAAATAGTTACTGCTCACATCAGAAAATATATGTCGAAAAGCTTCAAATTCATTTCCTGACTTGAAAACTAGAACTTTCAATTATAAAGTACTCAATTTAGAATCATCCATACCAACACCAAAGCTATCTAATTCAAGAGGCAATTATAACCTTAAGATCTATGCACTTATATATATATATTTGTAACAAAATAAAATAATATATATTACTAATTAGTAACGTAAATATAAATATTTAAAAGAAGTACCACTTATTTAATATCACATGATGCAAATGATAAAATCTCAACACTATATAAATAATTTAATCAGACCACATCTCACAGTGTAAGTGGTAAATATAATGATTTTAACTAAAAGTGAAAACAATGATCAAATGACTAGTCAAGCACATAATTTTTTGGTGCCACTATTTAGGATTCAAATCCTTATAATAAGATAGAAGCTCAAAACATTGGGTGTTATAATCTGTACAACTAAAGTCCAAATCTAAAGTGTGTCACCCCAGAAGAAGGAAAACAAATTCCATTTTAGATACAAGAGGTTGCGTGTGGGAATCTTTTAAGGAGAACAAGTTTATCTCAAAAGGCTGACATGGGTCTTTTTGGTTGAGAGAATGCATGAAGCTTACATAACAGAATAAAGAGTGATAAAAAACTACGGTGGATGTATGATAGATTGTCTGAATGGTGAGGCTCTAGAACTAGACCAAGAGCCAAATCTTCAAAATGAAGGGGAAAATCCCCTTAAGTAGAACTAATGAACATCATATCGTAACAAGAACTGGAAGAAGAATCATATATTTCGATTAGGATCGCCCAAACAGTAGGAACTATTAGAGGGTTTTCAAATGGTCTCTTGTCTCTCTATCACGCCCTAGAGTACGGAAGGTGACGTGGTAGGTTAATTAGGTTAATTAAGTAAAAAATTTAATTAAAACACAAGTTAAAGAATTTAATTAATTAAGAAATAAGTGATAATTTAAAACACTTTTAAAACAAATATTATAATAATAAATAGACGGGCGGAAAATCAATTAGAATAAATTAAAATAAGGAAAAACGAATACGTGTTCGGTCCCATTGGGCCCACAACTTGTGCACATACATAGTAGCAACATAATTTAAATTACAACCACAGTCCAATGAAAAAGAAGTTAAAATGATACATGCCTTGTTTAATTTATACAAATAACCTACTCAAGGTCTTCTACTGCTCGTAAGTTCAGTCGGTGGACTCTTCGTTAATCCTAAGCTGGATTTCACCTAGGGAAAAAGGGTTGAAAAAGTGAATGAAAGGCTAAGTAGGACTATGCTATGAAACATATAAATAATTTAAATATAAAATTTTTCATTCAAGAAAAATAGTTAGAAAACATAATTAAGTAGATAAATTCATTTAAATTAATCTTATCAAAATCAGTTCATCTAGAAAGTACCTTTTTATCTTTCTTGGGCAAACCATAATAATCACCACCAAAGCAGCCTAGTTGAGTTTCGAGACCTGCCCCCAAAGTCGCACACTACAAACCCAATCTCTGAATATGGAATCATGCCCTTATGTATCTTTCTATTATTATTTTAAAACCTATTTATTGAGTGTATTCATTTACGTTCATTATATAGTTCATTATGTACATCATATCATTACTCAATAGTTATGAAAATAATTGATAAAATCCTCATTAAAACCTTCATTGAAAACACTTTGAAAAAAATCATTTTTTTCGAGGCCAAAATATTTTTAAAATAAGGCTACTAAAGAAGGGGTAGAAGTCTTACCTCAATGTCCATACCGATGTTCAACACCATAGTCTCAATCCGCTATACGTTAGCTCCACGGAACCATGAACAACTTTAAATATAAACTAAGTTTATCAGTACTTAGCTTAGAGTATCATACACTACTAAGTTACCTTATAGTGTCCTAGTGTGCCATTTGTGTTTATAAAACCATATTATAAGGCTAAAATCTCAATTTGGGTTTAAAATAGGAAAATGGGTGAAAAAGGACAAATTTTTACAAAGTCTGGTTGGCCTGTCGGTTCTCCTAGTTTGGCCTACCGAACTGTGCAATTCGGCCTACCGGTAATCAGGACTGGCTTGCCAAGCTGTTTCTAGGTTTGGCTTATCAAAGGTATGAGTCCGGCCTATTGGACTCATGAATACGACTGGCCAAACTAGAAAATTCTAGAATTTTCTAGAGTCGGGTCTCGGCCTCCTCAAGCCCAATTCTCATTTTTAACTTGTTTTCTCAGTTCTCACACATAGAAAACATTCATAAATTATAGAAAGCCATAATAGAACACTTCTAAACTAATTTAAACAAGACTTACATAGAAAAAATCAAGAAAATACAAAAATAGAAAAATAGAGGAAAAATGAAAAAACTTGTTTCAAATCTGTTTTTAATCAAACCAAGCTTAGATTCTAGATATTTTGGGTTCCATAAACTTAGATTCAAGGTTTCCTAAGCGTAAAGAAGCTCGAATTTCAAAATACCAAGTAAATAGAAAAATTGGAAAAAGTTTTAAAATTTTAAAAACTAACCTTGGATTTAAGCTTTAAATCAAGTTTATGATCATCCAAACACGTTTTCGAGCTTCCAATCCATTGAAAATCGAAGCCTGGGCTTGATTTTGAATCAAAAATTTGGGAGAAGGAGAGAAAGAAAGAGAGGCAGTGAGAGAGAAAGAGGCAATGAGACGAGAGAATGAGAGAGAGAGTGTGTGCTGAGTGAGGGAAAGGGAGAGGGAGAGGGAGAGATAGAGACTAAATAAAGGAAAAATGTGGGTGGTTTCACTATGTGGAAACCTTGTGCCACCCACGGTTTTGCAAAAAGAGGTAAATTTGGCATTTGACAAATGGTTTTGTTTCACAATTCAAAATAACAAATAAAAATAATCAAAAGTAATTAAAATGATTAAAATAGTTAGAAATAACATTAATTTAGAAATATCACAAAATAGTTAAATTAAGCTTAAAAATATATCATGGCACACTAATCCACCATTTTACACACTAATAACACTTAATTAATTTTAGGGTGTTACACTCTCACTCTATTAAAACATAAACTCAATGAAGGAACAATTGAAGGGAGCAATAGGAAGGCATAAGCTAACTAATTTGATTTTAATGATTTATTTTATTTTTCTCAAAATTAATTATTTTATCATGTGTAGGTAAAATTGGGTGACATGGGCAATTATTGTAATTTGGAGATAATTGAAGACAAAGATACCACAAAATTTGAAAGTAAACCAACTCAAAATAGTCCACCATGTGCAATAGGAGAGTACACAACAAAGACCATTTGATCAGCCCCAAAGCTGCCCCATCGCGAGCATGTTCGTCAAGCCCCTTTCCTACGTGTCTCCAGCTTGGTGTCAATGCACCAGCAGCGTGTACGTTGCTTTGCCTCTCGCATCAAGAATTCGGCAAGTGCCCTTTGCCTTAGCCACTTATGTATATCCACTTTGATCAGCGCCCAACCTTCCTTTTGTTTGTGAATAGGAAGTTGCCCTACGCACTAACATGTCAAAGCCCTTAATTACTCTTCTTTTTAGCTGACACCAAAGAAAAAAAAAGGAATTAAACTAGCATAACACCTTTCATAGGAGAAAGAGATCCTAAGGCAGGGAATGGGCACATAGGCATTGAAAATTGGGCATTAGGACGCCCGGTAATGATTATTGGAAACTTCCTATCTCTAAAATTTACACAAATTGCCTTACATTCTTAAAACTTTTAAATAGGTAGTTCTTAAGTTATTTAAGAGAGTTTTTCTAGCTGAAAAGAAGAGGAAAAAGGGTCCGACATAGGGACGAATAGATGGCATGATGTAGAGATGATGGCTTTTTAATTCAATTCAAACTCCAGTTCTTTTTCTTTATTCTTTTCATGTATAGAATTTTATTTAGATTATTTTATTTAGCTATGATCTAATTATATTTTCTAGGGGATGTAGCCAGATTATATATGAATATTTGAATTTTTCTAGTTTCAATAGATTGATGTTCTATTCTATTATATGCTAAGTATTTAGTATTTAATTTAAGTTTAATAGGTGATAATTGAATATGCGCACAATTGAAATACCATGAGATTATCAAAGGAGAGCAATATTAATGAAACTTTTGCATTATCTTATGGATTTTTTTTATCTTAATGAGTTTTAACAGTTTGAAATTTTCACAAACATGTAGGAAATTTGCTTATCAAAATATGATTGTTAATGTTTGAGAAAAATCCACTAGCAACATTGGAAATTGAGGTGAAATCGAAAACCCCAGAGTTTTAATTCATTGATTTCTTATCATATTTATTTTCGTGTTTGCTTTTATTGAATTTTATCTCAATACATTCTTATTTTTTATTGTTTAAATAATATTAGGGTTCAAATAATTTTGATAGTTAGTAAACAACAACCCTAATGAAAATGATACTCTTTTCACCACTTTATTAATTGTTCTTGATACGTGCACTTGCATAGATAGTGCACACATTTTAAACCAATGAATTCCTCTACAATAAGTGTTTTAACCCCGAGTTGGCACTAAGGGTAAACTATTGCAAGATAATTGGAATCACTGATCTCAAGGGTTTGAGATCGTGATGGGCTAGAAATTTTAGACTGGTGAAAATGGCAACTAATGTGAGAGTTAGGAACGCTCAACTAGTTGTCTCCTACGAGGATGGTCAGTATAATTAATGCCCTTAATCAAATCATGTTCTAAATTTGGCCACAACTAACCAACATGACCTATCACATAAAAGTTATAACAATGGAAAATAAGAGGGAACGGGAATGGAAGGGCTACACCAGCCCTTACAATGTTGTTGAGGCAAAAAAGAATTTGAAAAGCAATATTGCAATGTCCAAAAGTTAATTAAGTGTGATTGGTATGTAATTTTGTTGATAATTGTGCCTAATTTCAAATTAAGATAAATTTAATCATTTTGTGCTATTTTTCTAATTAATTTCACTTTTAATTATTTTGCTAGGTATCTTAAATTTCAAGATTTGTTAAAATTACCATAAATAGATTTTAGCATTTTGTTAACTTAATTTAAAACAATTAGATATTTACTTTGGTTTTATTTTATTTTGAAACTCAAAAATCAGATTTAATAAATAAAAATAATTTTTAGAACAAAACAAATTGTCAAATTCCCAACAGGTCCCCTTTCCCCCCTCCCCGTTTTTCCTTTCAAACTTTGCCACGTGAAAATCAGCCTTGAAAAATTATTACTAAAAACTATGGATGGAACACAATTTTCTTCTCAGAAACCATCTTTGGAACTGAGATGAAATCCTAAGCTCAATAGATTCTTGCCTTGTTTATTTTTCTTCACTGTCCCTTGCTTTCTTCCTCTAAGATATTACCAACATTAGCACTCTCACTTTCCCTCTGTCTTTTTGTAACACATGAGCATTTTAAGCACAGTAAAAATGTAATAATTTAAGGATTATTGTTTAATCCCATTTATATGATAAAATCTATAAAAGCAAAAAAATAGATTTCCAAGGGTAAGAATCATGCCATAGCTTTAAATAAAGAATAAATGATATGGAAATAAGCTGGGAAGCTTAATTATTGCAAATTGTATTGCAACAAATATTAAGACAAAAATACAGCTTAAGAAAAAATACTGTATAATAATTAAAAATTATACAGTATTAAAATAATGCAGTGTAAGGAAGTACATTGATAAAGTTATGTAATACAAAAATTACACTGTAAGAATAATGCAGTGTAGGAATTTGACTGTTTAAGGTTAAGCAGCATAAAAATTGTACTGTTTAAATTAAAGCAGTATAGGAATAATACTGTTTGGAGAATATGGATGAATAAGGAATGCTATAACAACATAGAGAATGTACCCGTTGTATAAGAAAAATACTGTTAATATAAATTTAGACTGTACAGAGTTAGATAATGTTGGAATTATATTATGTGATAGATGAAAATAAGTATGGGAGGTTATGGGACCTCATGAATTGTATAAAAAAGAATACCAACAGTATAAAAAAAACTGTCAGTATAAATTTAGACTGTGTAAAAAGTTATGTGGGACCCACTAAGGAGACACCTTGAGAGTTTTGATCGGACCACCACATTTACTAATGTGGCCCAACCATAAAAGGCCAAGTTAACCCTAATAATAATTAGGGTGGTCAGTCACCAAAAAGAAAAGAAAAAAAAAGAAAAAAGGAAAAAAGGGGGGGGGGGGGGCACTCTAAGGGGGGAGAAAAGGCCACCTCACCCCTTTTGTTTCCTTTATATTTTGCTTTAAAAAGAGACCAAAAGTTGGTCTCCACCATGCAAAAACGTGAGAAGGAAAGAAAGAAAGAAAGAAAGAAGAAAAGAAAAGAAAACTTTCATTTTTCCCCCTCATGGACCCGGCAGCACTTTGGGCAATTTTTCTATCAAATTTTGATGAGTACAAACCTTCACTCAAGCTTAACGCATGCTCTAGTGTTTTAATGCAAAGTTTTGCAACTTTGGAGGTAAGATATCAAACTTTTTTTAAGTGTTTTAGTGATTTTTTTTTCAAGATTATGGATGGGTTTTTAATAGAATTTTGTCATGGTTTATGACAAAAGAATCTAAGCAAGTTTAGTCTCATAAGTAGAGGATCAAAAAGCTTAGTAAAGTTTAGGTAAATTCAAAACTTTATACTTGAAAGTTTATGTTTTATCAAGTATGCCAAATTTTTTATGAAATGTTTTGAGCTATGGCATGTAAATGGATAATATGGCATGATTGGTTTATGTTTTAGATTGACAATGATGGGGATGGAAAGAAAAAAAAGTGGGATTTTGTGCAAAAGAACGAAAAATTTACTAAACTTTGTTAAATTACAAAGTTTAGATAGTTTTCAAGAATGATGATTTAGAGGACATAAAGGCCAATTTATGTTCCAAATATGGTATAGAATTTGCCAACACATTGACAGAAACAACTTTTGTGAACAAAGTTTTGTAAAATTCTAAAAGGACTAAATTGCAAAGTTTTGCTAATTCTCGACAAATTTGAAAATCAACCAAAAAGTCCACTTGAACGTTGGAATCTGAGGAAAGTTAAAACATAAAAGTTGTAGAATGCATCGAAATTATTTGGACACCATGGACATTTTTCCAAAATTCAGCTCGGTTTAGGAGTTATGAATTTTACGAGATTTTGGGCACAAAATTTCAAGAAATGGAAATGTTATGAAATATTTAGAATTTGACCAAGGAGCTTTTGCAAGTTTTATTTCTTGCAAAAGACTGAATGTTTTGGTATAAAGTAGTTGTTTTTGGTTATAGGGCAAAAATGTAAATATTGTTGTATTTCAAGCCAAAACCATAAAATTATGTGAAAATTGGGTTTTTATTAGGAAACATTAATTTCCTACACTGTTGTAGGCATTAAGTAATTATAGATGCTAAGTTTTAAAGAATTTAAAGTTTAGGCAAGGAATGAATGAAAGAAAAAGAGATTAAGGGCAAAATAGTCACTTTATGAAAAAGGCCAAAACGGACCCGAAAAGCCCAATGCCGAAAACGTTCCTTAATGGAAATTTTTCCATGATATGTAGGTAATAGAACAATAAAGTTAAACAATGAGTTTTTTAAAGTTACAAAATGGATGAAAAACCTATTAGGGGTAAAAACGTCATTTTTAAGAAAACGGCTAAAGCCAAGTCACATACTCCAAACTAGAAAAATGCTCTTAGACAGGAAATGTTTCATAATACGTTATTTAACAAAACTGTCACATGAGACAGGAAATTTAATAAGAGATGTTCAAGTGAAAGAAAATTAACCTAGTGGGTTACAAAGTTGACAGCAACAGGTTACAAAGCAAAGGAATGTGAACCGATGGTATATAAGTTAAGTAAAAAGGAAAGAATAGTTAATGTTTAAGTTTCATTATCAATCTAGTAGATTGATAAAAAGAAAGTTAACTAAGAAGTTGGGATGTCATTTGATTAAGACACTGAGGCTGACTAATGAAAGGAAAAGAAAGGAAACGGGAGCATTAGAGCTAAGTCTAGGTAAGTTTCAAACCTCACCTATAGCATAAAGTAAATAGTTTTCAAATGTTTATATATATATGTTTGCAAATGTGTTAGCAATTGTTATACAAGTTGTTTTTAAAAGTATATTTGCATTGTTATGCAAAAAGTTTTACAATTTAAATCAAGAGTTGTGATGTATTTGCAACTATTATGTTAAAGCATGATTGTATTTGATGTGCATAAAGTTTTAAAAGAACAAGTAAAAGTTTGTAATGTATTTGCAATAATTAAGTTTAAAATTATATCTTCCATTTTGTTAATGCATAATGTTTTACAGTTTAAGTAATTAGTTTTATATTGTATTTGTTATGCAATAAGATTCAAAGGGAACAATTATGATTTGCAAATGCGTTTACATATAATATGATTTCATTTGATTTGCTCACTAAAGTTAATAAGAACATAAAGTAAAGATAAAAAGAAAGTGTCGTACCAGCCTCCTTGATGTGAGGTACACAAGTAAAGTTAAAGTTTGACCTCTTTGATGTGAGGTACATGACCTCGGTGTTCGATGGTCTCAAGTCTTCCACAAGGGAAGCATTATGTTTATGATCTCATGATTGATGATGTTGGTACGAACACTAAAGTAAGATAAGGAAATATAAGGAGCAAAGATAGCAAGTTATAGTAAGAAAAAAAGGTTCATAAGAGTCTCATAATTGAAAGTTCATAATTGAGCATATATGGAAACATGCATTTTGATGTTGCTTGATTTTCCTTGCTATGAAATATTTTTGTATTATGAAAAACATTCTGAGGAATGTTTTATGTTAAGTGTTTATGGAAAACATTTTCATATTTACAAGAAAAGGTTTATAAATGATATTTTATGAAAAACACTCAAGAAATGTTTTATGAAAAACGTTGATGAAAAATGTATATGAAAAATGTTTATGAAGAACGTTTTAAGAGAAAGGTTTTTATGAGAAAAGTTTTAAAGCATGTTTAAATAATTTGTAAGATTATGTTTGAACTTACTGAGCAAAAGCTCATTAAAAGTTTTTTCATGCTGTAGGTAGTCCAATGGGTGACCAGTAGGACTAGTTAGAAGAGCTAAGTGCTGTAGAGAACAGATGCAAAGATTTAGGTATGGATACCACCACAGTTTGCTTTTGCTACCCAAAGAAAGCTTTTTGCTATTTAATATAGTGTTTTCAAAGTTTCAAGATAATCAGAGTTTTATGAAATGTTTTCCAAGTTTTAAGATATGTATTTTACGAAATACTTTATATAATTATAAAAATAAGTTTTAAGTTATGATTCAGTTAATGTTTCTTATTAAGTTTTAAGAAACGACTTGAAATAGTTTTAAAGTCAAGTGTTGAGCAAGGTCTCAACTTGAAATTCGACAACAGTCACGACAGCTTTTAAGAATGTTTTAAAGGATGTTAAGAGAAAAAAAATTTTTAGTATTTTTCTTACTAAGTAAGTAAGATTAATGTTTAAGAAACAATGTTTAAGAAAGTTAAGTGATTGCCACAAAGGTGGATCGTCACACTTTTCACGTCTATTTCTCTTTCTTCCTCCCTCTGCAAAATCCCATTTCTTCAAGAATTCAAAGGCTCAAGAATCCACCATCTCATCTCCATTTTCAACTAATCAGAAGCCACAAAATTGAGCTGCATTGACCAAAATTCCTTCCAATTTCTTAGCTTGAGGTTAGCTCTCTTTCTCTCTCTTCAAAGTTTTCAATTTCTATTTTAAATTCGTCTAAAATTCTCCATGCATGTTGCAATCTGAGACTTTATGAGCTTAAATAATGTTCAATATAAATTTGTGGCACCAACATTACAACGAACCTAAGCTTTGTTTAAACAAAAATGACATTAAACTAGTTTTTAGATTTTTTATTTATTTTTTGGAATAAATTTGTAAAATGCATGAAAATATGAGTTCTAGTATGCTATTCTATTTTTTCTGAATAATACCCATCATTTAAGAGCTGTAAAATAGGTCAGAAATGAGCTTTTGAGCTTAAATTGGCTGAGACTTGAAATCTAGAATTTTTTAGATTTTGATAGATCGATAGGCCGAACTCATGCTTCGACAAGCTGGATTCAAACAGGTCGGTAGGCCAATCTCAAACTTCGGTAGGAGGGACTCAGATGGTTGATAGGCGAAACACAAGCAATTCGGTAGGCCAGACTTGAGTGGTCGGCAAGCCGATTGAGCTGCATAAAACTAGTAGTTTTTCACTAGTTTTCGTCGTTTAATGGTAAAAAAGGATTTTTGATTTTTGTGACATGATCATAGGACTTTAAAGGCACACTAAGAAACCATGCAACAACATACTAATGTAGAATATCAAAAATTAGATATTAATGAATCTAGTCTACATCTAAGATTGTTTGTGGTTCCAAGGAGCTGACGTGTAACGGACTAGGGCTTGAGTGTATGTGTTGTCATACTAAACAAAGAGGTAGGACTCTAGATCCTCTTTGTTGTTAGCCATGATTTTAAAAGAGTTTTGGCCACAAATTATTTTCCTAAAATGTTTTTAAGGAATGATTGTGATACAATATTTCAATTATTTTCATTAATAGTTTAATAATGAAATGTTATAATGAACTAAATAATGAATGTAAATGAGAAAACTCCATAATATGAGACTCCAGTAATGATATAAGTTCTATAAATATTTAGTACCGAACGAGTCAAGGACTTTGATTAGAATGGACATCAGTGCATGATGCCATGCACAAAGATCAGGTCATGTAGTGAGCGCCCTTGTAGGTAGGTCCTAAAACCTAGTTAGGCCACTACAGTAGTGATTATGATGACTTTGCACATGATAAAATGATAAACTTGTTATCAGATGAATGTTGGACCGAAATGGTAAGCATGTAAATAACTGGATTTATTTACTACCATTTATAGCTGTTATATTAATGCAAATTCACTCGTTTAAGTTAATGTTTCTAAAATCTAAGTCCTACAGAGTCTTCCACTCATAATTTTATTTGTTTTCAAATCTTCCCTAGCCTCGGTGGTTCATAGTGCATCGTTGATTAGGACGTTGCTGGAAGCACGTGCGGATCATAGGTGTTTTCTTCAATTTATCTGCTATTTAATTAAGGCATGTAATATTTGCATATTATTTATTTTGGTTAGATTGTGGTTTGTATTTTAATTTTGTAGGTACTATGTGTGTGCGCAATGTGGGCCTAGTGTGGCCCAAACCGCTCTCGTCAATTTTTATATTTCAATTTAATTTAATTTAGAAGTAATTCACAAATTTATTTATTAGGGCTTAATAAATGGTAATTATCTAAAAGTTTTAAATTTATCACTTTTTTCTTAAATTACTAAATAATTAATTTGCAAGTTTAATTAAAAACTTGTTTAACTAATTTTATTTAAACCACCACATTACCATTGAGGTCTAGGTGCATGAGAGATTCTACTATTAAAGCACTAGATTTTGAACCTTGGGAAATATGCATACATAGATATGACAATGAAAAACCACTGAAAATCTAATTTCATTTTCAAAATTGAGAGAATGGCACCTAGGCGTCGTTTAGCTACTACTGACCCAAATCCCACAAATGACTAAGGCATGATGGGAGCTATATTTACTACTTTCCAGCAATGATAGTGAGGATACAACATGAGGAACCAACGGTAGATCGTCAACATGATTATTTCAAGGAGTTTTGACATAGGGTTGCCCCAACTTTCAACGGAAAAGGAGACTCATAGACATGCAAATATTAGTTCTATTCAATGGTGAAGCATTTGGACACACCTAGAATACCAGGGAATACCGAGTCGAATTCGTAGCTTAGAAACTGGAAGGAAGTGTAAACACTTAGTGGAAGTAGGCCAAGCGCATGGAAAACAACAGAAACATCAATTGGGACAGATTTTAAAAGTTATTTTATGAATGCTACATTTCATAGGGGTATAGAGACCAAAAGATCGCTAAATTCTACTGATTAGAAAAAGGTGACATGACAGTCCAAGAATACAAGGCGATGTTCATTGAATTGGCTAGATTTGCTCTGTCTGTCGTAGCTTCTAAGTAGGAAAAGTTTCGAGAGGGACTTAAAGGATCTATCCAATGACAACTAGTTGCCTTATGGATCCAGAATATTACTAAGTTGGTATCATCAGCTTTGTCAATGGGAAACAAAAATGCTACTTACTATGAGAATAGAGTGAGGACCTTAGGAAGGCCCTAAAGGAGTAATAGGAGAGGTAGCAACAACCATTAGGCTTAAGTGAATAATTAGCACAGCAATCCCAATAGTGAAAGTAGCTGTTCTTTAGGTACGGATGAAGCAATCCTTATAACTTCCATTGTCACCTTTCTAGCAACTAGGACATATCAAGAAATTGCTTCATAAGGAATTCTCTACCAGGACATATCAAGAGAAATTGCTTGATAAGGTATTTTCGGCAAGGATCCCAGATCAGAGAAGGTGTAAACCATCAGTCCCAGGTCCAATCTTTTGCTTAGCCTCAACAAATCCCACAACTGTGGTTTCACCAGTTTAACCTTTAGTAGATGCACTATCCGGCACAAGGTTATCAACCGTTGAGTTTCTAGAGGAACGTCCCATAGTATAGAGCACCTAGTCTAGCTAGTGTGTAGTCTCCACCATTGGAGTATCGACCAACAAACCCTAGACCTAGCAATGCTAATAAAGGAAAAAGAAAAGCTCCAGCTCAAGTCAACACCATGACTACAGGAAGCTCTGATGCTCATGCAAGTAATACGATGGTTGACTATACAATTTTAGTATCTCAATCCTTAGCACGTGTCTTATTTGATACTGGTACCATGCATTCTATCTTTTTGAATTTATTTGTAAATACCTTGGGATTGGAAATAGAGGAATTTAATGAACTGTTAATAATTACCTCACCTTTGGGGCGAGTGTATGTAAATATTGTGTCTAAATCCTATAAGATAATGATTGGGGGTGATATTTTGAAAAGTGATTCGATTGTAATCCCTATGAGTACCTAGATGTAATCCTAGGAATGGATTGGTTATCTAGGTACAATGCCCTAGAATGTAATTTTAAAAAAGTAACCTTAGTGACCGGTAGGGAAACGACGATCACTTACCAAGGTGGTGATCATCAAGTGATGAGTAAATGATTCATGACAACATGTTTTGGAGGACGAAGAAACTTAGCTAGTTATGTGCTCCTTATGAACGTAGAGGAAGAACATATCATGGTTGGAAGAATCATAGTGATACCGATAGTCGACAAGTTTGATGATGTTTTCCTAGACGAGTTACCCAGATTACCACCACTCGAGAAATTGAGTTCAATATCGAGTTACTCCCTAGGACTGCTCCAATTTCCATAACACCATATCAAATGGCACTGGTAGAGATGAAGGAATTGAGGAAGCATCTTCAAGAACTTGTAGATATAGGATATATCTAAAATAGTATGTCACTGTGGGGTGCACCAGTTCTATTTGCTAAGAAACATGACAATACTCTTAGGTTATGTATTGACTATCGACAGTTGAATCAGGTCACAGTGAAGAATAAGCATCTACTACCAAGAATCGATAAGCTATTCAATCAGTTAGGATGTTCTTGATATTTCTTCAAGATAGACTTACTCCATCAACTTCAAATCAAGGAAGAGGATATTCTAAAGATGGCCTTTAGGACCTAGTATGGACATTTGAGTTTCTGGTAATGCTATTCAGACTAACAAATGCCCCCATAGCTTTTATGGATTTGATGAATAAGATTTTCAAGCCTTATTTAAATAAATTCATGATTGTGTTCATCGATGACATATTGATCTATTCTAAGACTTGGGAGGAGTATGAACAGCACTGTAGGGACATCAGTTGTATGCTAAAAAGGAGAAGTGCAAGTTTTGGTTGATCGAAGTCAAATTTGTAGGACATGTCATCTCTGATCAAGGTATTTCAGTGGATCCTTCAAAGATAGAAATAGTGATGCAATGGGAACGACCAAGGAACGTGGCTGAGATCCATAGCTTCTTAGGACTCGAAGGATACCACAAGAAATTCATGCAAGACTTCTCAAAGGTAGTGGCTTCATTGACACGACTGATCAAGAAAGATGTTCGATTTGAATAGGATGTAGAATGTGAGTATGCTTTCCAAGAGTTAAAGACCTAGCTGACTACCGCTCTAGTGCTAATCATACCGAGTAGTGACGAGCCCTATGAAGTTTACATCAATGAATCATGATGCAGACTTGGATGCGTATTAATGCAACATAGATAGGTTGTGGCCTATGGATCATGATAGTTGAAACCTCATGAGCAGAACTATCCCACTCATGATTCGAAACTCGTAGCAGTAATTCATGGACTAAAGATTGGAGGTGTTATTTATACGGAGTGACATTTTAGATTTTCCCAGATCACTAAAGTCTAAAGTATTTGTTCTCTAAGAAGGATCTAAATTTAAGGCAGTAGAGATGGATGGAATTTATAGAGGACTATGACTTTAAGTTGTAGTATCATCTGGGAAAAGCCAACGTAGTTGTAGATGCACTCAACAGGAAATCTTTTGGAATTCTCACTTGTCTGGCATTTTAAGATTGGAAAAGAGATGTTATAGGAAGTGAGTGTCGGTTGTAGTATTATAAAGATTGCAATCAAGTTTTGGTGTACCATGCAGAATCTACCCCAGCACTTGTCCAAATGGTAAAGCAGAATCAATGGTGGGATCAACATCATCAAGAGATATGGAAATGGATACAAAGTGGAGAACAACTTGATGGATGGGAAGTACATGCAGATGGATCGCTATACTTCAAGAAACATTTGCTAGTTCTTTCAATAAAAGAAGTGACAAAGGTTGTAATGGACAAAGCACACAATTCTTTGACACAGCTCTATTCATCTGGGAAGCACAAAGACGTTTCACGACCTAAAAAGACAATATTAGTGGAGAGGTATAAGAAAGTATGTTTTGGAATATCTCACCAAGTGTATAACTTGTTTTTAGGTGAAAGTCCAAAATAGAAGCCCGCTAGACAACATCAACCACTTCCTATTCTGGGGTGGAAGTAGGAGAACATTACGATGGACTTCCTCATAGGTTTACCAAGAACAAAGCAGAAGTACGATGCAATCTGGGTTGTTGTCGATAGATTGATGAAATCAGCGTATTTTACACCTTTTAGATTGACGTGCTTGAGGAAAGTTCTTGGAGAGTTGTATCTCGAGAATATAGTAAGATTGCATGGAGTTCCATTGTCTATTACTTTTGATAGGGATACCTAGTTTAACGCTAAATATTGGAGAATTTCCAAGGAGCCATAGGCACAGAATTGAATTTCAGCACTACTTTCATCCTTAGATTGATGGACAGTTCGAGTGAGTTATTCGGATTCTTGAGAACATGTTGGGTGCTTGTAGATTGGACTTTGGCAAAAACTAGAAGAGGCACCTACATCTAGCATAATTTGCATACAATAACAATTACCAAGCTAGAATCAGTTGGCATCATTCAAGGCACTTTGTGGAAGACCATGTCGATCACCAAAATGTTCCTCAAAACCAGAAGATAGGGTTGTTATTAGATCTGATGAGATCCGTGAGAGTAATGAATAGGTCATCATGATTTAGAATCGATTGAAAGTTGCTCAAAGTTGACAGAAGAGTTATGCTGACAAGAGACGCCGACCTCTAGAATTTGAAGTAGGTGATTTTGTTCTCATAAAGGTTTCACTATGCATATGAATTTCACATTTTGGTATAAGTGGAAAAATTACGCCAAGGTACATGGGACCATTTGAGATTACTCACCGCGTCGATGTAGTTGCTTATAGATGTAATCTTCCTCCTGAGCTCTCTCATGTTCACAACGTGTTCTACGTGTCGATGCTTCGAATATGCCAACCCAAGCCAAGCAAAGTTATCTCATTCTATGATGTACTAATATAGGAAGGCATGACCTATGAGGATCTACAAGTCCAGATCATTGATTGGAAGGAAATAAGCCCATGACATCGTAACATACCACTAGTGAAGGCCTTGTGGCAGCACCATGGAGTCGATGAGGCAACATGGGAATTAGAGTCGACGATGCAAGAACTGTACCTATATTTATTTTGTTTTTGAGATGATTTCCAATTTTGAGGATGAAATTCCTTTAGTGGAGGAGAGCTATAATGTCCAAAAGTTAATTAGTGTGATTAGGATACAATTTGGTGGATTACTATGCCTAATTATTTCAAATTAATCATTTTGTGATATTTTTCTAATTAGTTTCACTTTTAATTATTTTGCTAGTTATCTTAAATTTCAAGATTTGTTAAAAATACCATTAATGGATTTTAGCATTTTGTTAACTTAATTTAAAACAATTTGATATTTTCTTTTGATTTATTTTATTTAAAAACTCAAAATCAAATTTAATAAATAAAAATAATTTTTGGAACAAAACAAATTTTTGAATTCCTAACAGGTCCCATTTTTCCCCCCTCCTTTCAAACTTTGTCACGTGAAAATCAGCCTTGAAGATTTATTGCTAAAAACTAAGGATGGAACACAGTTTTCTGCTCAAAAACCACCTTTGGAATTGAGATGAAATCCTAAGCTCAACAGATTGTTGCCCAATTTATTTTTCTTCACTTTCCCTTCCTTTCTTCCTCTAAGATACTACTCACATTAGCACTTTCACTTTCCCTCTCTCTTTCCACATCTATTTCTCTTTCTTCCTCTCTCTACAAAATCCCATTACTTCAAGAATTCAAAGGCTCAAGAACTCTATCATCTCAGCTCCATTTTCAACTAATCAAAAGCCACAAAATTGAGCTTCATTTACCAAAATCCATCCAAATTCTTAACTTGAGGTCAGCTCACTCTCTCTCTCGCTAAAGTTTCCAATTTCTATTTTAAAATTTGTCCAAAATCCTCTATGCATGTTGCAATCCAAGACTTGATGAGCTTAAATAATGTTTGATTTGAGTTTGTGGGCCTACATTACAACGAACCTAAGCTTTGTTTGAACAAAAATGAGATTCAACTAGTTCTTACATTTTTTTAATTTTTTGGAATAAATTTGTAAAATGCATGAAAATTTGAGGGAAAAGTGTTTAAATGAGTTCTAGTATGCTATTCTATTCTTTCTAAATAATAACCATGCTCTGAGAACTATAAAACAGGTTAAAAATGAGCTTTTGAGCTTGGATTGGATGACTTAAAATATAAAATTTTCTAGATTTTGATAGATCGGCAGGCTGAACTTATACCTTAGCAGGCCAGATTCAAACAGGTCAATAGGTTGAACTCAAACTTCAGTAGGCTAGATTCAAACAATTCGACAGGCCAGACTTAGATGATCGATACTCCGAATACAAACAATTTGATAGGCCAGACTTGAGTGGTCAGTAGGCTAACTAAGGTACATAAAACTAGTAGTTTTTTACTAGCTTTTGTTGTTTAATGATAAAAAGGATTTTTGATTTTTGTGACATGATTATAGTCCTTTAAAGACACACTAAGATATCATGAAGCAACTTACTAATTTAGAATATCCAAAATTAGATATTAATGAATCTAGTCTACATCTAAGGTTGTTCAAGGTTCCAAGGAGCTGACGTATAGCGGATTAGGACTGTAGTGTATGTGCTATCATACTAAATAATGAGGTAAGACTCTAGACTCTCTTCATTGTTGGCCATGATTTTAAAAGAGTTTTGGCTACAAATTATTTTCCTGAAAATGTTTTTAAGGAATGATTGTGATACATTATTTCAATTATTTTTTATAATAGTTTAATAATGAAATGATTATAATGAATTGAATAATGAATGTAAATGAGAAAACTCAGTAACATGAGACTCAAGTAATTATATAAGTTCTACAAATTTTTAGTACCGAATGAGTCAAGGACTATGCTTGGAATGAGACATCAGTGCATGATACCACGTACAGAGATCAGGTTGTGCAGAGAGCGACTTTGGAGGCAAGCCCCAAAACCCAACTAGGCCATTACATTAGTGAGTATGATGATTTTGCACAAGATAAAATGATAAAATGGTAAGCATGTAAATATCTGGATTTATTTATTGTCCTTTTTATCTTTTATATTAACGCAACTTCACTCGTTTACGTTAATGTTTTTAAAATGTAAGTCCTACTGAGTCTTCTGCTCACAATTTTATTTGTTTTAAAATTCTCCCCCACTAGGTGGTTTGCGGTACACTGCTGATTACGATGCTACTGGTGGCACATGTGGGCTGTAGGAGATTGATTTAATTTATTTGCTATTTAATTAAGGCATTAATATTTAGATACTATTTATTTTCGTTGGATTGTGGTTTGTATTTAATTTTGTTAGTACTATGTGTGGGAACAATGTGGGCCCAACCCGACCCACTCTGGCTAATTTTTATATTTTAATTTAATTTAGAAGTAATTCATGAATTTATTTATTAGGGCATAATAAATGGTAATTATCTAAAAAAATTTACATTTATCAGTTTTCTTAAATTACCAAATAATTAATTTGTGAGTTTAATTAAAAACTTGTTTAACTAATTTAATTAAACCTCCATGTCACCACCTAGTCTGGGTGCATGACAAATATTAGGGGCTAATTAAAGAGAAGAAATTTTAGTGAATTAAAAGAAATCAATGATCAACTTTGAAAGAGGAAATTTTGATGTGACAAGGCTTTCGACAGAGAAAGCAGCTTGATTTGGTTCAGTATAAATGTTGGTTTCAAGAGGGAGAAAAGTAGTACACACAGTGTTTGAGATGTTGCATTTTTTACGGATTTGACGAAGACAATGTTCAAACTTGAAATGGGAAGACATGGCTAAAGAAAATCAAAAGGTTATATTTTGAGACCCAAGAGGAAGGCGCATTGTTTGAAAGAGAAAAAGTTTTCCTATTAAAATTGAAATTCTCAAGAAAAGATTTTATAGGAAATGGAGTTGATATGGGAGATAATCTGAGACCTAAACAATCGTAAAGGAAATGCAACATAATTTACCAAAAGTTTTGAACAATGGAGAAAAATAAGGAAAATGGCATCGTTGGGCTAAAATAAATAAAGGAAATATAGCGAGACCATGGGTAATTTAAGATTTTATAGGAAATGGAGTTGATATGGGAGATGGAGCTGCTATGGGAGATAATTTAAGACCCAAACAATAATAAAGGAAATGCAACATTAACATACCAATAGTTTTGAACAATGGAGAAAAATAAGGAAAATGGCATCCTTGGGCTAAAAATAGTGAAGGAAATGAAGCGAGACCATGGGTAAAACTAGAATCAAAGGAAGTTTTGGAAAGAGGCTAGTTAAAATTGTTCGTTTTGGAAAACAATTAGTGAAAATGGGGTAAAGGTTTGGAATGTATATAACAAAAATTTTCTCAATATTTTTGCAAAACACACTATATATTATATTAATTTAATGTTTAAATAGATATATAAATTTTGCTTGCCCAAATGAAGGCGTGAGATAGAAAAACTTCTTCCAAGAAAGTGACATTCTCTAATCAAAATTACTAGCTTTCTCATTGAGTCCTCAACATGTGGGTGTTGGAGGAATTATGGTTTCCAAAGGATCACTTGACTAATTTTTAGTCATCCGTTAATCTCAACACATTAGCAAAATCTTGGGATGATGAGCACTTCTTCACTCTTCTTCTTTCCTCATGACTATGAAGGAATTTCATCAGAGTACTCTTAGTCTCTCTAAGACTCATAATTGAATATTTCATGAATAGAGAAGGCTTCTATATATAGAGAATAAGAGGGCTAATTAATTCTAGAAATTCCTCTTACTTTAATTTAATATCACATATTTTAATTAAAATAAAAAAGACAAGTTTCCTATATCTTCACTGTCATAGGCGCTACATACATAGATATTATATCTATCTGTGGCACCAACTCAAGGAAAAGGAGGAGAAAAAATCTACTTGTTACTCAAATCTCATTTGTTTCCATACTTAACTTTCCACATTTAAATAAAATCATATATATTAAAAAATTAGAGACTCTAAATATGGAAACTTGGTAAACAAGCTTTAATGTGCACAAGGGACTTTTTCTTTGTACAGATGGTGCCATACACAGTGGGGACCCTCCCACTATGTGTGTCCTACTATGTATCTTT
>CAMOHE010029664.1:0-30976 GCA_946598075.1 Artocarpus hirsutus | reverse complement strand
TTTTAATATTTATTTTGGATTTCCAAAACCCGTACGGTGACGTTTTGTCAAAGACTTGTTCAAGTAAGTATTTATCAATCTTTATAAATAATTTTTGAGACTTGATTTAGTAAATATGATTTGTGAATGATATTTAAAAATAACTTGTTTTCAACTAATCATCCTACTGAGCCTTCCGCTCACGTTTCCTATTTTTAAATATCCCCTTCCAGGTTTTAAAGAGGGAGGAAGGTCCCAGGATCGGAACCTGGCTCTTGGGATTGAAATGGTATTTTCTATATAACTGTGGTATGACACGTGTACTGTACGACTTGTCCCAATGTCGCTATTGATGTCACTTTCATCCTTGTGAGTCCCATCGCGTTATTTATTTCAAGGACGATTTTCAGTATTTTTGTATCATTATTATTGTGGATGTTATTTGTATTTTATTTACCTACTCACCTTCGTGGCTGGCTTCCACATGATGGTAAATGAGGATGAGATCTCGGCTCCACCTTCGTGGCATTCACATGATGGTGACTGCCGATGATATCATTTATTTTTTTATGATATTTATTTTAATGAGAAATCTATTTAATTTACTTATTTTAGACATGTCTGTATTTATTTTTCTGTCTATTTACATTAATTTTTATTTTATTTACCTAAAACTACTGACCTCTCCTTGGGGCGTCACAGTTTGCGTGTTTTTTTAATTACCCAAACAAATCAGAGAATTCTAAATCTTTGTACCCTCCTAAAATAGAGGGAATTTAAAGAGGGAAAAAGTCTTCTCCCAAACCTATAGTTTCTCACTCTAAAATCTCTAAAATTCTTCAATGGTCTCAAAAATTGTAACACCTATGAATTTAAAGTGAGATTAGTTATGTTAAATTTAATTATTAAAAGTGTCAAGTGTGATTTTGTTGTTAATTTCAATCATTTAAAAATTTTGTTGTAAATGTTATATTTGAAAATTTGATTTTTAGTTTTAAAATACCAAATGACATTTTTTCATCATATATTCTACATATTTACAAAAATACCCTTGAGCTCTTTTATTTTTCTCATTTTCACTCACTCTCTTTCACCCTCTTCTCTCTCTCTCTTGCTATTTGTCTCCTGTGACCCTCTCTTCCCTCTCTCCTTCTCCGAGTTTCTCACTGGTTTGGGGCGAGGAATCAAAGTTCAAGCTGCAAAATCTTCTTCAAAATGTCCATTGAGGTTAGTTCTTTCTGTCTTCTTTTTTTTTTTTTTTCAAAACTTCAAGCTTTATTTGTAAATTTTTAAATTTTTCCTTGAATGTTGAATCCAAACCTTCTTATGCTCAAATAATGTTCAATTTGAGTTATGAAATCTATTTCATAGTGAATCTAAGCTTTGTTTAAGTAAAAATGAATTTAATCAAGTTTTTACATTTTTCTTTGATTTTCCAATCAAGGGTGAAATTGTGTTTAAATTTGGGGATTTTGTTTCTAAAATGTTTAGAGTTGTTTCCCTATGTTTTTTTGCATATTTTCTGGACTTGAAATGGTAAAAATAGGTTTAAAATGAAATTTGAGCTCGAGGAAGTTGAGGCTCGAATTCTGGAATTTTTCAAATTTTGACAAATTTGTAGGCCGAACTTGAGTTCAGTAGGTCAGATTCATATTGTCGGCACGGACTCAGATAGTCGGTAAGCCAAACAGGGCGATTTTGCAGGCCAAACCAGAGAATTCGACAGGCCGACCTAACTTTAGAAAATGAATGATTTTCACTAGTTTTCACCGTTTAAAGCACAAATAGAGACTTTAACCTTATGGCATGATTTATGAACATAAACGGCACACTAAAACACCTTGAGTTAGTACAGCATTATATAGTACTCTAAGGTAGATATTGACAGATTTAAATCACATTTAAGGTTGTTATGAATTTATTCGATTGTTTTCAGAAGATGTAGAATGATGAAACGATCATACTGAACAGAATAATGAATGTAAAAGAGAGCACTAAATAATATGAGACTCAAATAATGATATAAAGTCGGACATGTCGTAAACACTGTTTGGAATAATATTAAAGCATGACGCCATATTCAGATATCGGGTCACATTGAGAGCGACCTAGGGTCTTGAAACTCAACTGAGCCACTACGGTGGTGACATTTTATGGCTTTGCTCAGATATAAATGATAAAGAAATTGTAAATGGAATGTAGACTGGTTCGGTTTGAAGGAGAAGGAGCATGAGTAGAAATGGTATTTTTTTTTTGAAACTATTGTATGATACATGTACTGTTCGACGTGTCTCGATGTCGTTGTCATCTCTATCAGTTACATAATATAATTTATTTTAAAGATGATGATTTTCAATAGTCTTGCATTTATATTTATCTAATTTTTGTTTAATTATCTATCCTCTTTCATGGTAAGTGTCTATGTAATGGTGACTGTCGATGAGATTTTGGCTGAGCAATTTAATTTACATTCATTTATTTTATATTCATTTACTCTGTTTAATTAATCTTTTTTAATTTAACGATTCTCTGTTACGGGTCGTTACAGAAAAAGTCCACAATTATCCCTTCAACTCTCATATTTATAGTGTTGAAGCTTGGCTTCTGTTTGGTTTTCTTTTAATTCTTATAGTTTGATCCGCCTCATTAATTATGAACCGTTTGATCCACTATTTGACGTGTCAATCCTATTTAAATTTATTTGATTTACCCTATGCTTTTCATCGAGTCTTATTCTAGATTTGAGGCTACATCCCCTTTTATGCAAAACGGAGTCATTCTTCTCAAGTTCCACGATGTCGTCTTGTTCCTTCATCATATTGTTCCCTCACGATAATCTTCGCTGCTACTTCGTATGCTCAGGAATGACTACAGGATGGGTTTACTCGTTTCACGAAGAAAAGAAATCTTCTATCGCTGCTCCATTTACTTGTTTCAATGAATGAGACTGGGACGGGTTTTTCCATCACAGGTTTGGACCCACAAAGTTATTTTCATGATACGAAAATAAAATAGAGTTATGAATAGTTTTCGGCTTTTCATATATTATTTACAATTGTATGTATAACATTATATACAATATATTTAATTCAAAATTATGTGTAATTAAACGGGGCGAGTAATGAAGGGATAAGATCAAAGACCAAAAAAACTCTCCCCTCCTCCCCGAATTATGTCACTTGTGATAATATATCTCTTGAACTTTAAAATGTATATATTGTTTCCTCTGAGCTATAACATATTTATCCACGTTCACCCTAAACTTTGAAACTTATTGTTTTTGGATAAAATTGTTGAATTTTTCTTTGATTTAAGATTATATATGATATTAAGGGGTTAATACGAATGTCTCTTTTATTTTAAATAAACTAGTTAGGCAACAAATTCTTGTAGATTTTTTCTTTAGATTATCTGCTCAAAAAGGAGAAAAAGAAGAAGGAAAAGTAAAGAATGTACCATAATTCAAGTTGGTTCTTTAAAGATTTTGAACAAACTGATAAATTTATCTTTTTAATAAGCATAACAATTATTATTTTGTCCAAAAAACAACTTGTTTTAAAGTTAAGAAAGTGAATATAAATAAGTATTATAGTTAAAGGGTGCAACACACGTTTTAAACTTTAGAGGGTATTTTGATATGTGACATTATTCAGGACAAGTTTGTAAAATTTGTCCTGTGTTACATGGCGGATCAAAAGCTTAACTTGTTTATAACTTGAACGCGTTTACAAATTGGACGACTTAGACAGGCGGTGACTCACTGATGAAGTTTTCGTCCATGCGCATGCTTTATCCCTCTAAACACAGCATAAATGGATGATATTTTTCCTCATATAAGCATATTAGAAGACCTTAATTAATAATAATTTTTTGTCTTTATAACAAAATTTAAGTCATTACAACATTTATCATCGTATTCTAGAATTTGACCTAATTCTATTACCTTTTTGGTTGACCTATAACTTCTCACATGTTAATTCCATTGTAAGAAATCTTATAAACATTTTCTTTAATCAAAATTTGAGTAATTTTATAAACAAGGGAACTCTACGATAGAAACTGCTCTTTTTGGCTATCAATAATTTGATTTATTTTTTAATGGTTTATTCTTTGAGTGTTTATTTTAAAAGTCTACCCAATCGTAAATCAAATTATTGAAAAATTAATCCAACAAGCCCATTTACAAGTGTTTTTAAAATAGTTTTGTTTTTTATATAAAAATTATATTGGGAGCTATTCATAAAATGTGTTTGTTTGGTCTCTAGAGATATTATTTTGAGTATATAAAAAAAGTGAAAGTGTTTTTAGTTGTGATTTTTTTAGGAATATTTTAGTTATGATTTTAAAAATATATGTTGGGTATATGAGCCCTTAAAAATGAAAACTTAAAAGGAAAATTTTTTTTGGATATTTTCTCATTTGCTTAACAAAATATGAAAACATTTTTTTTTGTCCTCACACCAAATGCTATTTAATAGGGTGTTTGTCATGGTAGTTAAAACTATTTGTTAGAATTGTAAATACTGTAACATATGAGAGTTTTACACTGTAATAATTTTTTTTTACTATAGCACGTAAGAGCTTTATACTATTACTAACTGAAAAATTAGTTAGAACTAACTTTGTCAAACGTGATATAAATATTATCTCGGGATAGTTTTCAAAGCACCTTTGTCAAGAAAAACATGTGAAATATTTTTAAAAATAACACCGAACACCTAAACTAGTTCTTATCAATAGTACAAATTAATTATTTCTATTGTAGAAATTCCCTTATAACAATTTTTCTTAATAAGCACGAATTAGCGAAGTCATTTTTATATTAATTATGCATTGAAGCACAAATCCACTAACTTAACCATCTTTCATTTTTTCTTTCGGTGGCACCCGATTGGCTGCATTTAACTTTCCCGTTCTCCAAAAACAAATAAAAAATAAAAAATTAAAAAATCTTAAGATCGTATGTTTGGCATTCTTGTAGGGTGTTTCAAAGGATGGTAAAAACTGTTGGTTAAAACAACTTTTATTATATTATGTAAGAACTTTATATTGTAGTCATTTTTTTATTGTTATCGTAACATATGTGAATTTTGTATTGTTTTTAATTAAAAAAATGGTGAGGAATTATTTTGTCAAGTACATCATTTTTGTGTGCTAAAAAAAGCGTATCTGATGGGACATTCGATTTGACAATTGTTATACAAAACGTTTGTGGGCCCATGGGACCCCAACCTTGCCTGAGCCATGAGCACAACTGTCACCAATGTCGGCTACAGTCACTTACTAATCTATCTAAAGAAAGCATCCATTGTTCCGTTCCAATGAAACACGTGGAAAGATTATGCTACTTCATTTGCAACTCGTCTTTATATAAGTAGTCTAAACCGTACACGATTCTTGTCTCATCTTATTCATTTTATGAATTACAGTAATTTCCTTTTATTATTACGGTGTTAGTTTAACGATTAGTTTAAATTTAAAAACTATAACATGTGATATTTTTACATTGTTTATAGTTTAAACTATTGGTTTAAACAATTTTTTTCAAACACCTAATATAGCTCATGCAATATTGTCCTCGTGATTTTTAAAATGAAATAATTGTTTTCTCCAATATATAAAATAGTAGAAAAACAACTCTTTTTGATATGATTTTTAACCTAAATAACTCTGTGTTACATAAAGATTGAGAGTGAGTCGAATAATTTAGTATACAATTACTCTAGTAGTTCCTTCACAATTAAGAGCTTGCTTGGAATGGCTTAAAAAACTTTTTTTGACATATTTGCTTTAAAAGCTGCTTTTTGATACGTTTGGATGGACTCATACAAAGTGCTTTTAGCTTTTATAAGCATTTTTTAGAGAAGCTAACTATTTGGTGCTTATAAAAAGCTTTTTTATTTACATTTTTTACCTTTTTTATTTAAGTATAACAAATAAAAAATTCCATCCATATCTTTAAATTACATTATTTTTTATACCAATAAAAGCTTTTAACTTATTTAATCAAATATGTTCAAAAGGTTTTTTAAAATTAATAAAAAACATTTTTTATATACAATATCAACACTAACTAAAAAGCACAAGCTTATATTCCTATAATACTACAGCTCAAAAACAAAAGCATGAGGACCCTAAAAGGAAAGGTTATTAATTTTAAAAAGAAAGACATAAGAAAATAAGCCAATTTAAATAGAAAATAAAAATTAACAGCTTAAATTTTGATAAAAGTTAATAAATAGCATTTTGTTTGTAAATCTATACTCATTCAATAAGAAATACCAAAATACCTTCCTAATAGGGTGTTTGAAATAGTAGTTCAATGGTTTAAACTGTAAATAGTATAAAACTTTTAAAAAGCTACAATGTAAAGCTTTAACATGTTACAGTTTTTAAAGTAAAATTGATGGTTTAAATTACTATCGCGAACACCGTTAAAGCATTATACAAATAACTTTCCTCTCCTCTTTCTCGCTCCTGCTCTCTTCCTCTCTTATTCGAAAAAAAGTGTTGTTCGATTAGAGAATAGGTCTGTTAGATCAATAAATTGAGGCTTCGCTTCAAGAACTTTGTCTTTATCACCTCATTGATGAATTCAAGCTTTTATGATTGCGATATTCTAACAATTTGCTTCTATTAAAGTGAGAAGAGGAAGTTTTATCTCTAGTTAGCTGTGAAAGATGACAAAAATGGAGGGGAGAGAGAATGAAAGGGCAGAGGGGAGGGAGAGAGAGCAAGTAGGAGATTTCTGTGGGGAAAAAAATGCATGGATTTGGGAGATAGAGGGGAAGAAAAGGAATTTCAAGGGTAAATTTAGGATACTGCAGTTACTAGTTACAAGTATGATATTTATTTTTACAATTTAAAGCATGTTATTTACTACATACCCTTTAACAAAAAGGCCTATATATTGCCATCTCCCTTTTAAAAAAATCCTTAAAAGTTTTTTCAAAGTCCTATGTATAGCTTGTCAGTTATATATATATATATAGATTGCTTCAGAAATAAATAAAGTTTATAGATTGGAAATTATGGTTTATTTTTAAAGGTCTTCTATCGGGTTTGAAATTCTGAAAAAACAATGATTGATATGCTTATAAAATTTTTTCTTTGGGTTGCAATCTTTAAAATATGCTTTAATAAAAACAAAATTTACCAAATACCCTTACTTACAATAGATTTTTTAAAAACGTAAAAGCAGTCTGTAACCTTGACATTTACAATTGTTACTTCCCTTAAAGTTTCTCTCTTTACAACACTACTTATTTAATTTGTTATATAATTACCAAACTTGACGATTACTTCAACTATTTCACTTGCATATAATTTTCTATAAAGTTAGTCCTAGAGACTCATAAGGGGTTTGATAAACCGGTTAGAATTGAAAATTTTAGTTTAAAAATTGTAGCAACTTTTTTGCTTGTTACTATAGCTGCTGAGAGCTTTATCAAACGCCCTTTTAAACATGTGCTGTCCATATATGAATATTAAATCATATTAGAATTATACTATACTAGAATAAAATATCAAAATAACTAATAAAACCAATAAAAATAATAGGTTCAAAATTGAACAAGTTTTTTTTTTAATACCAATAAAATTTTAAAGTTTATTTCTGCAAATGGGTCCTAATTGACACTAAAGTGATGATATTGGACCTCAAGGCATGTATTTTTTTAAATGTTTTAAGGCATGTATTAGGTCCCATAAACTTGAATTCTTAGCCGTTAATTTTAGACTTTTCTCGGTACGGACTATAACACCTAGAATTTTATTAAGTAATGTTAGCATGTAAGTGGTGGATTAGTATGCCGTAATGTGATTTAGATTTAATTTAAACATTTTATGATATATTTTAAATTTATCTCACCTTTAGTCATTTTTAGTTGTTATCTTGAATTTTGAAACGAAATAATTTGTTAAGTGTTCAATATGTCTCTTTTGAAAAACTATGTGTTGGAACATAATTTTACTCCCCAAAACCACCTTTTTTTTTCCTTTTATTTATTCCTCTCTCCTTCTCCTCTTCTTCACTCACTCTCCTTCTCACTCTTTCAGCTCTCTCTCTCTTTTTGTGCATTTCACTCTTTCTTTGATTCAAAATTTTGAAGCTCAAGCTTCGATTCTCAGTTGGATTGGAGGCCTAGGAATATGATTGAGCTTCCACAAACTCGATTTTAAGCTTGGATTCAAGGTTAGTTTAACCATTTTTCAAAAATTTCAAATTTTTGTCTTAAACTTTGATTTTTCTTCAAATGTGAAAATTTGAGTTTGATTAAGCTTAGGAAACCTTGAATCTAAGTTAGTGGAACTTAAATTATATAAAATCTAAGTTTGACTTGATGAAACTTGGATCGAATCAAGTTTTCTCCTTTTTTCTCTATTTTTCTCTATTTTTGGGTTTCTTTGAAATTTTCTATATAAATCTTGTTTAAATGTGTTTAGAAGTGTTCTAATATGTTTTTTTAGCAGCTATGAACATTACCCATGCCTGAGAACTGAGAAAACATGTTTAAAATAGAATTTTGGATTTGGAGAGGCCGAGACTCGAAGTCTCAGGTCTCCAGATTTTTTCAGTTCGGCAGGCCGATCTTGAACATCGGCAAGCCGGACTTATGAGTTTGGCTTGCCAGATTCATATCATTGGCAGGACGAACTTGGGAAAGTTCGGTAGGCTGGTCCTGCATGGCCGGTAGGCTTAACTGTATAGTTCAGCAGGCTGGACTAGGGGTTTGGTAGGTCGACCAACCATAGAAAATTGGCTGTTTTTTTTACCCTTTTTATTGTTTTAAACCCAGATTGAGAATTTTTACCTTATAGTATGATTTTACAAACATAAGTGGCATACTAAGACACCATGAGATAGCATAATACTGTAGAATACTCTGAGTTAGATATTGATAAAGCTTAGTTTACTTTTAAGATTGATCGTGGTTCTATGGAGCTAACGTTTAGCGGGTCGAGGCTGTAGTTATGGGTCATGATGCAGAGTATCGAGGTAAGACTTCTACCTCTTCTTGATAGCCATGTTTTTAATAGTTTTGACCTCAAAAGATTCTTTCAAATTGTTATCTATAGATGACAAAATGTTTTAAATGTTTTCGAAAGGGGGCCGTTGGCCACAAAATGACTACTTACAAAATGATTTCTTTAAAATGAGTTTCAAAAAAATGATTGAGATGAACTCTTAGTAACTTTCTTTACTTGCTGAAGAATAAATTATCATAATGAATCAAATAATGAACGTAATGAGGATATTTGATAAATGAGACATGATAATGATATGATACCGGAAGTGTCGGTTAGTACCGTCTGAAATGATAAAAAGAGCATGATGCCACATATAGAATCAGGTTTTGAGGAGCGTGACCTTGGGGCAGGTTCTGAAACCCAGTTCAGCCACTACGATGGTAATACCATGGCTTTGCCAGAGAACAAATAATAAAGAATAATTCCAGATGAATAGGAATTCTAAAGGTAATGATGAATTTAAATACGCTTTATTTATCTTTCTGAAATTTTGTGAATTATTTTCAAATATAAGAATTTATGTTCAGAAATAATGTTTTCTAAACCTAGTCCTACTGACCCTTCTGCTTACATTTTTTTTTATTTGTTTTAAAAACTTTTCCCTTAGATAGATTGCAGCTTAGGATCAATTAGGAGGCGACAAGATAAACACATGAGTTATAGGAATTTTCTTTTGGTTATTTCCCTATTTAAATCAAGGCATGTTTTATTTAAATTTTTATCTCTCATATTGGACTGTAATTGTAAAATTTTATTGTCGATACCTTGAATGGGCATCAAAATAGGTCCGTTGGGGCCCAGCTTATGTTTATTTGTCTTTATTATTTTATTTCATGATTAGCTGTATTAAAATAACAGTAATTGCGTTAAAGAGCTTTTTAAATTATCATGTTAACTCAAAGCATTTAATTGGTGTTTTTAATCAAAAATTTTGGTTTAATTAACTTAATTAATCCATCACGTTACCTCTCGTACTTCGGGTTGTGACAGGGACACTACTCGTGACTTGGATACAAGAAGAATTTTGCTTCCATTCTTTGTAGTGTAGCATTCACTTTATCATATATTGAATTATTTTTAGGCTGTTAAGTGTTCGACCATAGAAAATATGCAGTAGTCAGCAGGAAATCGACGAATTCAAGTGTCAAATTATATAAAAACTATTAATGTGAAATAACGTTTGTTATTTGTATAACAAAAAACTCTCTATTCATGTCCAATTGACAACAGAACGTAAATTATTACTATACGACATCTTGCACTCGTGAATTACATAAATCACATTCACATGCTTGAAAATTTCTATATCAAAACTTTTTTTTTTTTTTTGGTTAATCAAGAACTAACATAATAGTGCTCTTGCAAGTTGCAAACAATATCCTTTGTTCTCTAAAAAAAAAAGAATTAAGAATATTTTCTGCCCTTTTAAACTTAAAAAAAAAAAATGGAGCAAGCTCTAAGTTGTTTAGTTAGGGGTGATTTTAGACAAAAGAACAAGGAAAATAGAGAAAATAAAAACTCCTGTAGGACCTACAATTTTTAATCTATTCAAAACTAAAAAGAGAACTTTAAAAATAGAACAATGTTATAAGCCACCTATGATGCTGAACATCACACACTAATATATAAATGGTAGGTTCTACAGCATAAGACCCATAGTGGGGCCTATCTTCTTTCAGTTGTGGTATGTTAGCATCAATAGTGCACCCAAGTATTTGTGTTAAAAATATAATTGTAGTAAAATTTCTAGATTATTAAATTATCCACATGTTATTAATTTTTAGAAAATAAAAATATGGGTAAAAGGGATATCTGTAAAAAAAATAAAAAAAAATAAAAAAAAAACTTTTTCTAAATTAAGAATAGCAGTCTATTAATCAGTTATTGAATAATTGTCTTAGTGTTAATATTGCCCTATATAACAAGCATTTAATTACTAATATGAGTCAATTATCATGGATATGTTCAAATCTAATTGACCGTTGACCATTTATTTTTTCCCCAAAAAAATGTTTTTGATATTTCTTAGAAGAGGTTCAAAGCGGCCACCTCCCTTAATTTCTCTAGGTAAAATATTATTTCTGTATCCACACACACCTTTTTATTTGTAATCCCTTTCCACTTGCAATGCCAAACAACAAGAGAAATTTATTTTCTTCCACTCCCTCCTATTGCTTTTCTCTCACATTTCCTAGCTCTAATTTTCATTTCTATTTCCTACCAAGCATGATGAAGTTAAATGTCAGAATCAGCCTGGCGATGCAAAGTTATTATCATTAACTTTTTTTTGTTGTTCAATTAGGGTTGTTCTTATCTCGGAATTTGACACGGAATTCTGAAAATGAGAACATGTCATGCCATCTTGAAGCAACTTCTGTACTGTTGATTGGAGATTCAAACTGTGGGTCCCATATATCCACTTAGATTGAATCTTATAATATGCACGGTACCGCTTATATTTTACCTATATTGGCTAGCTAGCTACTTTAATTACATGAAGAGATACTTCCTACAGGATACAAGACGTGGCACGTAAAAGTCGCTGCTTGTTATTATTAATTTCACGTGGAATGAACGGAAGTGGCAAGGGAAGTTCTAATTAGATTAGATATACAAATAGGCCTATAGCTCATGTTGAATAATTGACAGGT
This sequence comes from Artocarpus hirsutus, assembly GCA_946598075.1. Taxonomy (NCBI): domain Eukaryota; kingdom Viridiplantae; phylum Streptophyta; class Magnoliopsida; order Rosales; family Moraceae; genus Artocarpus; species Artocarpus hirsutus. Next base: position 19,316 of record CAMOHE010029664.1, on the reverse strand, counting down.
TTTTCTGTTCAACATATCTAGAGCCCATTTGAAAGCTTGTTTAGTGTTTTCTTTTATAAAATTTAAACCATTGTAACATTTTAAATTTAAACTCGTATGATTATTGACCGTATAATACCGAATTAGCCTTTGTCTTGCAACCATTAAGTACTAACAATATGTCTATATCAACAAAGTATCTCAGTGTTACACAATAACTAGAAAGGATCATTTGTGGTAGGGCAGGCATTTTTGTCCTACAAGTAATGCAAGTTAATTAGCCGTCTGATTAACTTAACGGTGTGATTTATGACTTAAGAACAATTTTGTGTCATACGTTTTAAATTTTTAACATAAACACTGTACAAATCAGGTTGTTATAAAGTTAACGTGACGATAAAAACAACTTACCTTACCGGTAGGTCATTTTTAAGTAGAAAACCTAAGTAGAAACTAAATATATATATATATATATATATATATATATATATATATATGGACAGGCGATACAGAAACTAGAAAGAGGAAGAGGCTGGTTGCTTTCACCGGTCAAATATTAATGGACATAAACTGGGAGACAGGTAGGGGCCTCGTCCATGTGGTTATTGATTAATCGTGTCAGGCCTATGCACGTGTTTATAAGGACTCTTTTGTATGTAACGCTTCAGCGAAAAATAAGGAGCCTTTGTAAGACAATTAAAAAAAAAAAGGGGCCCGCCATTGGCCCGTGGACCGCTGACCGTCAGTTAATAGCCTCTATTATTGTGTACGGCTTGGCCGTACCCTTAATTTTGAACATTAATTGAAGGTTTTGTTTTATTTTTTTCAATTTGGTTATAATTTTTTTATGCATTAACATTTTCTTTTAGTAAGGTGTGCATTAACTTTTTTTTTTATATCTATCAAAGGATATGCATCAACATTTAAGGCTTGGGCCGTTTGGCCATTTGATATCATAAATGCCTTACTCGGATATCCTTACCATCGTACATTTTTCTTTTGGGTTATTAATGTTCCTGGCCTTAAATTTTAAGTCTTATTTATTTTATCATCTAAACTTTAAAAATTACTATTTTATTTTTTAAATTTTTAAAACTTATCACTTTATCTCTTTAATTTTAAAAATCATCATTTTACCTATGAACTTTTAAAGCTTCTAATTTTATCTGCTAAATTTTTGATTTTTCGTTCCAATAGACAAAATTAAGCTCACGTGATTCGTACATGAGTAACACATAAAGAAAAAAAATTAGATTTTATTACTTTTAAGTTTTGTATCATGTTTACACTATTATTTGACGACTTTTTTATTTGAACTCTAATTTAAAAAAGGTTTGTCTGTGTATTTCTTTTTCTTTCTAATGCGTAACTTATTAATAAGTCGATATTGTTCGTCAATATCTAAATTTGAATACTAAAGAAAATGAGTTACGCATTAAACATAAGGAGATATTGGCAAACAACATCGAGAAGAAATGTATATACAGACCCTTCTTAGGTGGAGCAAATAGAAAAAAAAAACATTAAATGGAGTGTAAACGTTAAAGAAAACAAAATGTTATATGCATATAGATAGAAATCATAATAAAAATAATCCAAGCAATAATAGTGCCATTAGTCACGAATTTGAAACTTCGATTATTTTTAAGAAAGAAAAATACTTATATGCATAGTGTTGAAATACATTAGGCGACAATAATCTATTGTTCGTTTGATATGATATCGATAAAATATATAAAAATCACATTAAGTGCTGTGTTTTATAATTTTCCAAGGTTTTTTCAACTAATATTTCTCCAAAAAGACATTTGTTTTGATTTTCGGTGCTTTTTCATTTTTATGCATTTGATACAGTCTACGCACATATATTACTTTTTTATTTACAAAGAAGATACAATAACCTTCTGAATTTTCATCTTGAAATTTTCATTTACTTCAAAGTAAAAACACAAAAAACTCTTACAATTTTTTTTTGAATAATAATAAAAGGAACATAAAATGTCCTTTCGTTTCAAAGTAAATTTGCATTGTAGGTCCTCAAACTTTTTGCACATGGGGAATTTAACGATCGCATTGATAGAAGAACCACAAAAATCAAGAAACAAGTTTGAGGACTCATAAATTAAGACTCAAAAAAATAAAGTGCCAAGAATCAAAGTTTAAAAGTTTGGGACCTACAACACAATTTCCCTTAAAATCAAGGAAGACTTACAACAAAAGGAAACACGTGTGACTTGTAAATTAAGCAAAATGTGTAACCCACAAGAGGTTTTTAAAAATAAAAATGTAATTGTACTCGTTTGTCTTCTTAATCACTTGTTTGGAATTGAAGTTAGAAGTAGAATGAACTTTTTCATCTTTATAATTAAGTGGACAACGCCTACTCTATGCGCTTTTTAGTCAACAGATGTACCGTGTAACACTGATGATAATTTATAAAGGAATTTTCAAGCAAAAAAACCAAACAAGAAGAAAAAAAAATGGTGTAGTACAGGGATAGCCAATGGCCTTAATTCGAACTTTGAAAAAGTCGCAACCATGGATGCTTAAATATATATATATATATATATATATATATATATATAGAGTACGTATTATTTATACACCCCAAACAAAAAATTTTCTGTTCCATTATTGGGAGAGATAGAACGGGAAAAGAAACTAAGGGTTGCACTATATGTAACCTTGAAGTCGATTTATCCAAAACTTTGTTTTGTGAATCTATGATTTGTTTGAAAACATCAGTTTGAACGACAAGATTTTTTTGTTTAAACTAATTTTTCTAATTTTTTTAAAAAATTTAAATTATTATAAGGCAGTTCGAACCATATTTCTAAATGACTTCTTATTTTTGAATAATTCTTAGAATTACGTTTGATAAGAGGGACGGATAAAATTAGGAAGGAAGGATAATATAAAAACTCAAAGTGCCAAAAATAAAAAGTAAAGGTCTTGTTTTTCTTTTATGTTTAGTAGAAGAGGGAAAAGAGAAGAGATGTGTCTTTGTATTGAATGAGACGTAATTAAAGGTGAGATAGTACATTTGAATTCTTTTTTTTGGGGAAACATTTTCTCTCCCATTTTTCTTTCTAAAGTTATGATAATTAAAAAGTTAGAAGGATTAAAAATGGTGGGATCCACAGAAATTTTGCTTCTTTTCTTCTTATTTTCCTCTGTATCAAAGACTCAATATTATCCTTTTTTAACTCTAAAATACCTCCAATAATTTATTTTCCCCAACTTTTCTGCTCTACCAAATGATGCAGAATGATCAAATAAAAAAAATAAAAACAATATGAAGAAATTGTATTAAAAAGATACAATTTTAACGATTAAATCTTTATAAAAGTCTGTTAATTTATTGTATTTTATTTAATATGTTATGATATCAATTTAATTTGATGGTTAAAAGATTGTACATAAATTTGCTTACTTAAAAATTTCATCTGTATCAATTTCATCCGGTGATAAAGATAATTTTATATACCCTGAAACGGAATTCTCTTTTTTTCTGGTCTAAAGTTTCCAAGACAGACAAATAAACAAAATCTCTTATTTGAAAAAGAAAAATAAATAAAAAAGATGTTTGAAAAGTATAGTTAAAACTGAAATTTTTATGCTGAAAATTATAACGCATAAAAACTTTCTATTGTAGCTTATTTTTTGTAGTCACTATAGCATATAAAAGTTTTATACTATAATAACTAAAAATTTTGTATTTTAATAACTAAAAATTTTAATTAAAACTAATTTTAATACGGTACTTCTTAAAATGTCATAAGAGATGAGCTTGGGGCAAGGTCTACCGCAGCTCACGGATTAAAGTCGTAGAGATGCAAGAAACTATTTTGGGACCATTTTAACTATAAACATTAATGTTGGTTGGTCCAAAAAAGAACGTGTGATAATTTTTTTAAAAAAGAGAAAAAAGACGTCATAAATGAAGAGGAACAGAGACAGTTAGGTGTGTCTGTACTGTGCCACACTAGAATTTATCTTTTGGGAGTTCATGTCTGCCAAAGATGCTTTGTACAAGAAATAAATAATGCTGATCAGACCTCTTGTTTGTCGTTTTTCGTTCCACTGGAACGGCACCTCGGCCTTGAAGATTTTGGCATGAAGCATTAACTTCATGGGGACGTGGCTCATGATTTTTCTTTTCCCTCTTTCCTAGGCAAAGCTGATTTACTAGAGCAACTTTATATAGCCTCGCCTGCGGTGGGGCTCCCACGCCCGTTGAGGTTAGAAAACGTTTTGTATTTACTAAAGGCATCTCCAACCCATCTTTAAAATGGAGATTAAATTGGGCTACAACCCAACTTTAAAGGAACTCTAAAGAGGAGTTGTGAACAGTGCGCTCTGTATATATAGCTATATTGTGCATTTGGCGCAAATCTTCTTCTTCTTTTTTTAGTTTTTTTAGGGTTTATTAATAAAAAAAATTGACCCATTTGGTATTTTTATAATTATTTGTAATAAATTTATTATTTTAAATATATTATTGCAATAATATGTTAAATAATATATTATAAGATAATTGGTGAAATAGTTTAACTGTTGATAATAAAAAAAATAATAATAAAGGAAATATTCTTTCTAGACTAAGACTAAGATTTGAAATTATGAGTTGGAGGTAAAGATAAAACTTTGGCTTGAAAGTTGCATCATTTTGGTGCAAAAACAAAGCTATTTTGAAGCAATAGGTTGGAGATGGTCTTAAAGTATTAGAAACTAGTGTACCCATATACAAATTACTATCAATTTCTTTTAATATTTAAGGTTTTTAGGGCATGTTTTAGAGAGAAATTTTCTAAAACTTGTTTTTGACTTTATGGGTTTGAAATGTGCTTCTAAAAATGTTTGAATGATTTATAAAAATAACTTTCAATTAAAGCCACAAAATGTAACTTTTATACAAAGCACTTCTAAACCTTTCAAAAAAATAATAATAAAAAAAACTCTTCTTAATAAAATTTGAGTTTGTATAAGAGTTCTAGTAATACACTATAAACTTTTTTCCTAACATTTTTATTGTTTATTAGAGCAATTTTAAAACAATTTGATCTATTAAACTCTTTTAAAACAGAGTTCTAAATATTTATTAAAAAACTATAGCTTTTTATTTATCTTCTTAAACTAATTAAAAACAAGGATAAAGCTCTGTGAAACGTCATAGTCTTAGAACTTTGCCGGTTACATAATAATTGTGAAATGCCATAGTCTTACAACTTTATTTGAGCCGAAATTATAACATATTTTTACTTTATATTGTAATGCATATAAGCTTTACATTGTTTAGGTTTAAACTCGGCCAACAACTAATATTGGGTGTCATATTCGTGCGTGTCTTTTGTTTCAGTAACAGTAAACACATGGTTGCCTCATGTTTTTCGCTGGAAGGCACGTGAAAATGGAATGAAATTGACAAAGAAGGCAGCCGTGCTTTAGATTAACTGCGTTAAAAAAAAATAGCAGAAGGAAACAATTGCATTGAAGATGAAAAAGGGATAGTTTGAGCTGAACTTTAACTTGGGCTTGGGCTTGGGCTTCGATCATTCAGACTTGGGTCTACACCTCCACTCCATTCTCTACGTAGGCTAGACTAACTAATTGAAGGCCCAATATCTTACAAAAGAAAAAAAAAAATTCCAATTACCACTAAAAGTAACATTATGGTATTTTTCTCTTAATACTTTCCATATTTATAGTGAATGATTCTAAATCACTATACTTATATAATGTTTTAATAGAAAAATTGCACTAAATAATACAGTTTTTATTCTTAATATAATCAAATAGTATAGTTTCAATTCTTAATATTAAAAAAATATATTTTTAAAAATAGTTAAGTACATAACATTTTTAAAATTACGTACTTTTTTTAAACGCTTAAATTTATAATTTACCTCTTCTTTTCTCTTCTATTTCTTCCTTTTTTTTATTTTTCTTTTTTTTATTTGGTTGTTGCTCTGTGTTTTTTTTTGTCCTTTTATACTAAAATAAACTTTCTTTCAATCTAAATATGCTTTTTACTAAACATTTTTACATTTAGTCTATTTATTTTTTTTCCTAATAAATGATGGTTTAATTCCCTCCTTTTTCCATGTTAATATTGATTCTACTGTAGTTGGACACAAGCATAGCTCTCAATATAGAACTTTTTAGAGTTTTTTTAAATGATATATGATCTAACGTTAATGTCATAATTATAAAAAAGTTAAAAACAAAAGCGTGGAAATAAAATAGAGTAAACATGTCGATGAGAAGATGTCTAATTTTGATCAATTGTGTATCATTCAGATATTGATAATAATTTTCTTTTAAAAAAATCAGTATAACAAGAATGACATGGTGGATTTGTATCAATCTGTGTCACTGAAATTCTGGATGGCCTATAAGCTTAATTGAACTAAGATAAAATTTGATACTTCTTTTTTTTTTTTTTCTCTGCATCTATGATGCTACGAAATATTAAATAAATGCTATCAAGTTTAATTGAACTAAAAACGAATTTGAAAGAGATTTGCCCACTTTAAAACTGTGTAATACTAATGGTTTATATTTAATGACTTGTTAAATTTTTCAGCATCTGTTTAGTTACTAAAATATTGGAGGATGCTTTGAGAAAAACAAAAACTTAAAGCAAGAAATTCAAACTTTATACCTTTGTATAGATTCGAGTGTGAAATTATCATTCAACTATATATGCAATCACAAATTTAATAGAGATTTACCGATTCAAAACTACATATATATTTATTTAATTGTCCCACATAATGCTTCAAATTTTTAAAATATAGTATATTGAAGGGCCTATAATCAATTCCGGACATCTTAAAAAAAAAAAAAAAATCGAGCATGATATCTCAATCTTTAGTTTACACAAACATAAAATCTCGAGTAGATTCCATAAAAAAGAAAAAGAAAAAAAGTTGATTTTTTTAAAGCAACACTTTATTGGACCTTTGATTATTGCAACAGTCAAAGTTCAATGAAGTGTTTTCAAAATTTCCATCAAAATGTAAAAAAAATAATAGGGTCTACAAATAATTTTGCTCATAGTGGGCCTTCTTTCTTATTCAACTTTTAAAGGCAAAAATTGTATAGTAGGATAAAAGACTAATCATATCGTATAATTTAACTAATGATAAATATATGAAAATCTAAAGGTATGCGGAATGCTTGCTCACTGAAAAGAAATTAAGATTTATGTTTTATTTAAATGCTATAAAATTTGTTATCAAATTTTTTCTTATCATATATTCAATTTAAAACGAAAAAAATGACATAGAGCTAAATATAAGTAAATTAACAATGACATATTCACTAAAACTTTCATAAATAAATTTTGTTTATTTTCATGAAATTCTAATGCAGCTTATCCATTGTCGGTTTTTTTTACTCTAATCTCAACATTTACAAAAAATAAAAAAGGCATTCTTTTGAATAAAAACCCCCAAGTTTACACACACTAGTTGAAATATAATATAGCCCTTAAATTTATACGATCAGAAAATTCACTTTCAAAATTTCAATTTTTGTTGTGCCCCGTGCACTTTAAGGTCATATTTTTCAAGGAAAGGTCATTTCACTTTTTTATTTTAATTACTTTTATTTTTTATATGAATTTTGAATTAGCCTTACTTAATTCATCAGAATTTTCATTAAAAATTGATTGAAAAGGAGGGTAATAGTCTCACTTAACTTTTTTTTTATTTACAATCTACTTCGAAAACAAACCAAAAAAAGGCCTTATGACCTTAATAAACCTCTTATTTTCCATACGTTTGTCACTAAATTTCTAACAGATAAAATTATTTGGGATTAATTCAAAATTCATGTCGCAAAACAAGAATTCTTAAAATTTAAAGGCCAAAGTGAGAATGCCCTAAAATTTAAGGGCACAAATGAGAATATCCTAAAAAAGAAAACCGAAAAAAAAAAAAAAAATTCCGTCCCACCGACACGGTATTACCATAACGCCTCTATTACCCGCCAATTAAAAACCGTAATCACCGCGCTTTTCTTCCTTCGTAGTTCTTCTCTTTTCTTTTTCTTTTTTCTTTTTGTTTCAGCATTTCTTGGTTTTCTTTATTATTAAATTAAAATCTCAATTCAATAAGAGATCTACTGCTTCTCCGCCGCCGTAACAGAAGCACCCACCGCCGCCGCCGCCCCCAGCAATGGGTTCTTTGCCGGCGTTGTCGTCGGACCTCCACTTCCCACATTCCCTTCCCAAACAACAACCTCAATCCGCCATCGACTCCACCACACTCCTCAACCTCTTCAAGTCCCAGCAAGACCACCTCAACTTCTTCTTCAACAACCTCGACATCTCCCAAACCCTAGATTTCACCCTAAAACTCCTCAACTGCGACGGCACCATCTTCTTCTCCGGTGTCGGCAAGTCCGGCTTCGTCGCCCGCAAGATCTCCCAGACCCTCGTCTCCCTCGCCGTCCCCTCCGCCTTCCTTTCCCCCGTCGACGCCCTCCACGGCGACATCGGCATTCTCACCCGCCGCGACATCCTCGTCCTCTTCAGCAAGTCCGGCAACACCGACGAGCTCCTCAGGCTCGTCCCCTGCGCCAAGGCCAAGGGCGCCTTCCTCATCTCCGTCACCTCCGTCCAGGGGAACGCCCTTGCCGCCGCTTGCGACATGAATGTGCATTTGCCGCTTGAAAGAGAGCTCTGTCCTTTCGATCTGGCGCCGGTCACTTCGACCGCGATCCAGATGGTTTTCGGCGACACGGTGGCGATCGCGCTCATGGAAGCCAGGAATTTGACCAGGGAGGAGTACGCCTGCAATCACCCAGCCGGTCGGATCGGCAAAAGCCTCATATTCAAGGTATGGAGTATCTCCTCCGATCAATCGTTCTTTATTTCTTTATTTATTTATTTTTATTCCGAATTTGATTTGATATTTGTTGGCAATAAAGATTTGGAATTGTGTCGATTTCGCTGTTCATTGTTTTCTGATTATTAGCTTTGATGTTGATAGGGTTGTTAGTTTTTTCCCCTTATTTTTATTTATTTATTTATTCTTTTCTGAATCTAACTTTATATTTAAGCTCTTTCTGCCATAGCTGTACCGAAAGTTTGGAACTTTCTTACGAAAAGAAAGAAATGAACAAAAAGAAAATTTGGTTTTGCATTCGAGTGGACCAACGAAAATTTCATTCTGTTTGAATCTGGAGCTACTTTGTATGTGTTTGAATTAATGATTCTTATAAGTTTTTAGCATTCAAAATGAAATTTGATGGGGATTTTTCTTAATTTATGGATTCTGTTTTAGATTTTGGTGTGGATTTATCTATAAATAAATTGCTCGATCTGGAATTGAGGAAATGTAGGAACTTGCATATTGATGGTGTGGTATGTTCTATTGGTGCAGGTTAGAGATGTTATGAAGAAGCAAGATGAGCTACCTGTTTGCAAGGAGACAGATTTGATAATGGATCAGCTTGTTGAGCTAACAAGTAAACGATGCGGTTGCTTGCTTGTTATAGACGAAAACTATCGTTTAATTGGCACATTTACCGACGGTGATCTGCGTCGTACTCTCAAGGCAAGTGGGGAAGGCATCTTCAAGCTCACCGTTGGTGAAATGTGCAACAGGTAATGAAAGGGAACTGACTAAATCCATTCTCTTTAATGCGTGAAAAACCGTTCTCCGTACATTTTAACTACTGGGTTCCAATATTGAGTACATTGCAGTCCCAATACTTCTTTGCAGCCCATGTAAATTTGAATGTTGCGTGCTTTAATATTGCTTGTGCATACTTTCTTGCTCACAGTTTTGAATGCTTCTTTTTGCCTGTCATTGGCAAAATAGTTTGACGCTCTGAGTCCTAAGCATTTTCCACTAAAAAAGAACACTAAATGCTTGGTTTCATACAAAACGATTAGGGTGAGAAATAATAGCGATTTGTCATGTTATATACTAACAGGTTTTTGGTCAATTTAGGAACCCAAGAATCATAGGTCCAGAAGCAATGGCGGTCGAGGCGATGAAAAAGATGGAAGCTCCACCATCTCCTGTGCAGTTTTTGCCTGTCATCGATCATCAAGACAAATTGATTGGTATCGTCACGTTGCATGGATTGGTTTCAGCTGGCCTTTGAATTTAATCTAGTGCAATTTTTTTCACTTACACATGCATTAATATTTATTGGAGTTATTCTTTTTGTACGTGTTAATATTATAATTCATCCAGTAGTATCGAACGAAATTGACTATTATTACTTAGATTGTATTAGCAATATTGCCCCAGATGTTTATGTTTGCTGGTCATCCGCAAAAGTCTGAAGGTTTTGTCTATTCATTATACAAACAAATATGTGGGTTTCAGACTTATTTCTACAAGAAATTCCTTAATATTTCTCAAAGGTGTGAGAGTATGCGTCTCGTTTCGTTCCTCAAATAGTTTGTTCATTTTTTTTTTCAGTTCCACAACACTGGTGAGTGGTGAACATGGAAACAAATGTTCATGTGCGGATAAGGCAACTAATTTTATACGTCTCTGTCCAACATCACCTCAAAAGTAGCACGTTCTTAACGTACATGGCAAGGTTTTTGGCCTTACCACATTAACACAATTTCTGCTTGGCTGGTTGCCACGTGCGGGGGTTTTATTTGAGTTTCCAATCGAAAGCATCAAAGCAACGCTACTGTCAGTAACGGGTGGGTCTAACGAATTAAATTACTGTTGGAGTGCTTTTTATGTCCACGACAAGATTTGCCTGAGTAGAGAGAAAATATCATTCTTGGGGTCCATTAGTTGGCCCTCAATTTTAGAGTAAGTTTAACAACGCAAATAGAACCAGAAGTAAGAATAATTTTATATTATAGCTTACTTTTATTTTATACGGTAGCATATGAAACTTTTATACTATAACAGTTAGAACAACATTTTCTGAATAAAAGTTGCACCACGCCCTTCTAATTTTCAACAGTGAAGTCTATTACAGGCAATGCAAAGTTCAGTTTCTCTCTTTATTCAAAGGAACAATTTGGCTGGTCCTTATGTTTTGAATTTGTTTACATATATATACACACAATCACACACACGCTGAGCAAAAGGCATTGGACAACTTTTCAGCTATTTATGATGTAGGCTAAAAAAGTGTTACTAAACAGTATGAATTTCTTCATTGATTCTATAATGTTTTACAAAACAAGGCTTTGGCATAACGCTCAATAAAATAAGATATAGAATACAGTTTGGACAGCTAACTTCCAAATCTCATGTCATTAAAATGTAATTACGTTAGATTTCAACATTTCACATGATAAATTTTTCAGCGTCGGCCAGGAGAGAGAGAATAATTGTAGGAGGCTTTGAGCTGTAGGCTTCATATTCGCTAGTCAGATACTTGAAAAGCTTGCAAAAAATGTTGGTCCTTTACGCAGTGGACAAAAGACCGTCGGTTAGAAAGCATAAATGAATCTTAAAACTTGAAGCCAAGATCCATCTCCCCGTCGCTGCCGGATTCTTCCAAACTAGTTTCGATTGAACTTCCAGACGAAACTTAAGATGTCACCTCCTTTTGTAGAAAAGAAAAAGCTTTGTCACTGACAGCGGTGCTGCCTAGTTTTTTTCTTCTGGTTTGTTTGACATTGTTGTTGAGTCCGCAGCACGCATATTTACGTCTGCACTACTGCAGGAAGAAAATTTCCAATTAAGGGATTTTGTTGCGTTCTCTTTTGCTTTCAAGTTGCTTGCTTGGAGTACTCGTGCTTTGATCTCTTCGCTGATTCTAGGCCTAGCAGCATTTAAGGACGTTGTTGCATTCTCTGTTGATTGGAGTCTACGTGCTTTAATTTCTTCCAAGACATTAGAAACCAGACCCGTGGTACTATTGGGCATTGCTACAGATTGGGAATTCTTCTCAGTGTTTTTTTTTTTTTTTTCAGTTTATCCAAAAGAGAGGTTGAAGATCCTACTTGCCTTGATGCTTGTACACCTTTTTTGGCCGAATAGCTGGAATTAAAAGACAATCCCAGTTTATCTTTACACCATTTGAAGGCCGAACTTACTTTTCCTTCCTAAGCTTCAATGAGCATGTTTAGCTCACTAATATCATAGCAGATGAGGAAAAATTTCTCAGTCCAAGCATAAGAACAAAGCTGCTTCACATGATTTAGACACGAATACGTGTCTGCGGAACAAGGACAACCTGCTGCAGAAAAATGACGATCAGAAAGACAAATCTTGTATTCCCTTTTTCTGTTAGCATCAAACGTTTCATCCATCCTTCGTGTCTGCAATGAGTTGCAGAGATATTTTCTGGTGATATCCTCACTCTTCACACGATACTACACCAAGAAAGAAACACGATACAGTTACACAGACGAGAATGAAAATGAAATTCAACAGTACCACGTTCACTGTACAAGGACTTTCTCAATTCATGTATGTTTCAACTAGAATCTAGACCCTGCTATAAATCGATACTGCGAATTATAAGGGTTTACCTTCAATGCCTTTTGTCAGGATTCCTTCCTTTCCACAGGCATCTTTCCAAAGTTGATTATCAGCGTTCCTTCATCAATGAAATATCCCACTGCTCCCTTTCAGCTGCAGAAGCAGCTCTCGAAGCAAAATCTTATCATGGGATAAAGATGTCTTCCTTCCCAACTCCCAGTAAAGTTCAACAGCATTCCGCCCATGAGGCAACCCGTCAAGGGGAGCTAAAGATACTGTCTTGAAGCAATTAAAACCACAATCAAATGCTGAATGACATGCCCCCGGGAAGATGAGAACAAATTCTCTTGGATTCTGAATGTAGCGGAAGACAGGTAACCCCTCTGATTTCAATGCAGAGGGGGATAATTCTTTGACCCGTGTTGAAATCATAATAAAAGACATGCCTATTAGATCGTAAATAAGAGGAACCTTTTTTTTTTTTTTTAATAAATACCCAAGCGAGTCCCGACATTCAAAAAAGAAAAAGAATGTAAAAGCTGAAATAATTCATTTATTCTTTATCTTGAACCATCTGATAATACAAAGTTATATGCAAGTACCAGCCATCTACCAACTATTAGCTAACTAACTAAAAATGGGGTTCACAATTAATTACAACTAGAACAACAAAAAAATCTAGAATCTTCAACAGAATGTATAATTTTTGGCTGCGCACTCGGAAGCGTCTAAACAATAATTTTCTGTAGGAAAGAGTTGCAGGCATTTCCGGATAACATTTTGTAAGTTGGAAGTTGGAACCCTAAGTCGTAAAGTAGGTGGGGTTATATTTGGTCAAGAGTACATGCATGATACTTCTTGAAAACGTGCAGGTGACCAAAAAAAGGGATATATTTTGTCCCATGACACTATTTTTTAAGTGCATACATGTGACGACTACCAGGACTTACCTGCCTATGATGCAAATCATGCTGCTCTTCAAGTGGCTCGGTAGACAAATTCGTCAAAGCCATCTGGAACTTGAAGACTGTATCCCCCGGGAATGCCATACCATATTTTCGGGGCACCCAGGTGCAAGTAACACAATGAGTACAAGTGGTGTTCTTCAACTTCCTGGTTTTTAAAAAAATTATATTAAAAAAAAATAAGACAATCCAGGGAAATCAGATACCCGTACATGGGTCAGTGTGTAATTTAACTTAACATAGACATGATGCAACGGGATAAACCTGGACAACAAAACCAAGTTAACCCCAAAGTAATCTGACACCATAAACAATCTCTTAAATCTTACCCAAGGAAGAGTCAAAAAGCACATTCCCATCCGAACCCGAGGCGCAAAAATACCAGAAGTTTCACTTCTTTCTGAAGAAAGAAGAGAATCGTGTAATGACGATACATTATTCAACTTCCAGCCTGAATTTACAATTTGAGGATCACTAGATGTTGCCAAAGGATTGTCTACCGTTGGATATCAAACTGCCAAAAACTCCTGCGTCCAAATTATCACAACAAAGAACCTTTGAACGACAAATCAAGATAAAAGTATAAGGCTACCTGCTAAAGGACAAGAAATACCAAGAAAACTTGCTAACTAGCCTATTCTGAGAACATACCTCAATTTCTTCAGTTGGGTTGTCAATAATGCGTTTATATTCACCTTCAACATTTTCCAATGAAGGCTCCCGTTGCTCTTAAGCATAGTCAAACCAGCATTAGAATCGGTTACTTTACTTCTGCAGAAATACTGACTCTTGAAATCATCTGCATGTATCTTAAAGATTTCTGCAGAAAATTCTGGATCACACGCTGATTCAAAGTGACAACCACTATCAAAACATCCAGGACCAGTTTCATGATGAATTACCGTGTGTAAATTAGCATATGCATAATCCAAACCTATCCCCAAGGTTCTTCTTCCTTTACCCTGCATATCTTCAATAAAACATGCTGTTTTACTATGTGAACATGAAACTTGAAACCCATCAATACGTTGAACATGGGTAACAAATTTAGAACTTTCCCATATGTTGTTCTTTTCCGTGATAACACATCGAGGCTTCCAAGAAGGAGGAGGAACAATACGGCAAACTCCATAGCACTCTGCGCTTGGATGTATCTCTGCAATGTACTTGAGACTGTCCTTAAATTCCTGCAAGTGAAACCGAACTGTCCTCAATCAATTCTTTAAAGTTTTTGTTTAGCAACGAAAAAATAAATCAACCTTTATTGAGAATGTCAAATGATAAACATCATTTATCCGACTTAAAAAAGTAATACCTCTTCTGTTGGGTTAAAAACAGGAGCCTCTTCAAGGATGTCAGTTCTTGCATCCTGAGGACGCCACCTTGCAGTTACCTACTTGGATTTTGACAAAAACTTTAGAAGCACTGGGTAAATGCGAGCATAACAGAGAAGAATATACTCGGTTCAAGAGTAAAAAACGGACCTTGAGACAATTACTACAATCTGGACATCCACGGATAACACCCTTCAGGAGGCAAGTTTTCAAAGGCTTAACCTGCAAAAAATGATAATAAATTGCATACAATAATCAACGATGGCAACTTCTAACTAAAAGCCCTAAATTGTTTTACGTCAACGTAATTGTGTGTGCACTTTGTTGCAATGCCTCTTAAGACCTATTCGTCGATGTAGCGTGTGGACAAATGCTTAAAACATGAAAAAGTTTTGATTTTCCAATACAAAACCTTGAAATGTTCAGCACTAGACAATTAACCACGCAACCAAACTGGAAAACAATAAATATGACCTTATCACACTGTTTGAACTCAGATTCCTCTGACTCATAATTTGCCGAGTCCGAGAGTGTCCAGGGTCTACCACGTAGATATCTTTGCCAATGTAGCATTGACTGAAATCCCAGACATGATGTCTATGTGCATCGGGCATTTTTCCGACACATCCAAGGAGCCCTTGGAATTTTCAGCTCCAGACGCAAAGCCCGGAGGAACTGGAAGACTTTTCACACACTCAATATTCATTGTAATTTCTTCATGTTCTCTGCCCATAAGTGCTGAAACTCAAAATGGAAGCAATTGAAATATTAAATTTAGTTAACCACTAAGTAAATTCAAATTTAAGAGATTCATTGCTAAGCTTATTCAGTAGCTCACAAAAGTGTAATTCTTTCTCTAACGAGGGATTATTTCAAGCAAGCTAAACAAGAGAAGAAAACCCATGATTGAACAAAGATAGCAAACAAAACACAAGGAAACCAAAGAGGAAAAAAAAAAATCAAAACAATCGCCAAAAGGGTTGTAATACGAAATAAAAATTTAAACTTTACAGATAAATGAACATCCAAAATTTTAAAAGGGTGTTTAGCGAGTCCATTCCAACCAATTACCAAATACAGTGTTATAAGGCTGTTAGCAGCTTTAGCAAAGAGCAAAAACTTATTATAGTATAATATTGTACAGGTTTTTAAACCAAAATTTTTAATTACAACTGACATTAGCCTTTAAGCAGAACAAGAAAAAATCAGCCAAAAAAAGAAAACAAAGAATAAAAATCTTGTGGGAGTAACCAATTGGCATGACAAGAGATGGGTTTTCTTCCCCAGCCGATTATAAACTGCAAAAGCACAAAAAGAAGAATACTTTGACTAAAAATCCAAAAAACAGTTCTGGTTGTTGCAAAATTAATGCGATACAAACAAAGAATAAAAATACACAGAATTTACGTGGAAACTCAAAACGGAAAAAACCACGGGCAGAGGAGAAGAAAATCACTAAACTCGAGAAGATTATAGTGGAGGCGCTAGGGAGGCTCGAAAATCTATAAAAACAAGCCCTAACATAATACATCATATATATAGATATAGGCAAAACCCTAAGGGCCCAAAAACATAAATTAGACGGCCCAACAACACAGGTCCGTACCGCGAGGGCGGAGCCCCCGCACCCCTAGCAAGATCAGTAGTGGGCTACGGGATCGGGCCTATCGGCCTGATCCCTTCGCTACCACCACAGATCTCATGAAAAATTCTATTTTTGTTTTTCACCACAATTTGTCGCACCGCGAGCTTTTCGGGTCAGGTCAAACTAAATTCGGATCACCATACTCTAACACTGGTGAAGTACAATAGTTTTAGTTCCTGCTTCGTCAAAAGAAAAAAAATAAAAAGGGCTATGGTAGTCAGATTAGGAAAGATGACTAGGAGAGAAGTGGGTTTTGCAACGAGAATCGAACTGCGTCGGACAACGGTACAAGATTTTTTTTTTTTTTTAGGTCGCCATCTTTTTTTCCTTCCTTCCTTAATCTTTTCTCTCTCTCTCTTTATTTTTATTTTTATTTTTATTTTTTTTATATTTTTGGGTGAAAATATAAAAAAGAAGTTTTTACAATGAAATATAAATTTTTTTAAATGTGATATTAATAAAGTAAAAAGTATATACTCGGTCTGTTTTTTAAGAAGTGAATTAATTTCTGTTTTCGTTATGCAAACATACTTGTTTGTTCCTTTTTTAAAATTTCATATATTCAAAACCTTAAAATACCTTTTAACTAAATATTATCATGTACTAAAATTTTTAGAACAAATTTTTTTTATTTTTTGAATATTTAAATTAAGAAAAAAATATAAATATATATTTTTTTATTTTAACATATCATATTGATGTATTATCATTATCACTTGAAGTCTTAAAAAAATGAAATGAATGTTATTGAGTATTATTGTTATTACATATCGTTAACTTAACGTATAATTAACTTAATGATATAATAATTATATAACCTATAAAATGCGTAAAAGACTTAATAAATACTATATCATTAATTTAATTACGTATTACAAAAAAAGGAATATCATTCACTTAAAGTCTTAAGAAATAAATGTCATTGCGTACCATAATCATTACGCATCATTAACTTAATGATATACCAATTATATATATAACCAGCACAACATATAAATAATACTATATCCTTAATTTAATTACAACACCCTAATTTTAATTTATCAGTAAAACTATATCATTAATTTAATTAGAACACCCTAATTCTAATTTGTCGGTAAATCCAACTTGTCGATTAAAAAATTTGATCTTTTTAGGGAATTTTAAAATCATTATTTTAGATACAAATTTGAATTTAATCAATAACACTCTAATTCGAGTGATTTTTTTAAATATAATGATATCATAATCCGTTTAAAATCTTAAATACGTATATTATAGTTATTCTAAAAAAATAAATTAAGACTAACAATATCGTTATTATGGTCATTGATGTCTTTATACATATGCATTGAGACATATAAAGAATATTCATAAACTACAGACATATTTTAATTCTATAAATAAAAAAACGCTACATGTCTAATTAACCCTATTAATAAATAGAACTTTAAAAATGTGTAAAAATTATATAATTTGTCCATTTGTTAAGGAGTAAATTAATATTTATCTTTGTTATGCAAATATTACTTATATCTCCCTTTTTTAAAATTTCATGTATTTAGAACCCTAAAATACCCTCTAACTAAATATTATCATGTACTTAAATTTTTATAATATTTTTTTTATTTTTTGAATAGTTAAATTAGGGAAAAAATATATATGTATATTTCTTATTTTAACATATTACTTGATGTATTTATCATTATCACTTGAAGTCTAAAAAAAAATGAACGTCATTGAGTATCATTATCATTACGTATCATTAACTTAATGATATAACAATTATATAACCTATAAGATACACAAAAAGACTTAATAAATGCTATATCATTAATTTAATTAAATATCACAATAAAAAGAAATATCATTGATTTGAAGTCTTCAGAAATAAATGCCATTGCGTATCATTATCATTACGTATCATTAATTCAATGATATATCAATTATATAACTAGTAAGATACATAAAAAGACTTAATAATACTGTATTATTAATTTAATTACAACACCATAATTTTAATTTGTTAGTAAAACTATATTATTAATTTAATTACAATACCCTAATTTCAATTTGTAGGTAAATCTAACTTCTCGATAAAAAATCTATCTTTTTAAGAAATTTTAAAATTGTTATTTTAGATACCAATTTGAATTTAAGCGACAAACATTTTAATTTCAGGGATTTTTTTTAAATATAATGGTATCATAATCCGTTTGAAATCTTATATACGTATATTATAGTTATTCTAAAAAAATAAATTAAAACTAACAATATCATTATTATAACCATTAATGTCTTTATACATATACATTGAGATATATAAAAAATATTCATAAACTACAAATATATTTAATAAAAAAAAGGCACATATCTCGTTAACTTAAAAAATGTAGCATCTAATTTTCTAAGTCCAAAAGTTATAAGCTGAGGGCTATCAATGGGCCCTCGTATTTGTTGAGAATTATGGGCCTTAAAAGGTCGCCCGTGTGGCACAGAGCGGTTCAGCTTGGTTTTTTGTATTGAGAATTAGAATTTATAATTAGATGGTTTTGTAGTTAGTTATAGCTTTGTACACGTGTCAACATAAGATTGGGTGGTGAATGTAATTAGTTGTAACTAGTTAGTATCTAAGTCAGTTGGCTGTAAGGAAACTCTCAGGTAAGCAATAACAGATTTCCTTCGTATTTATGAGTTTCTTTTTCTCTTTTCAAGATTGTCCACACAAATCAAACAACTTGAAACCTCTATGCGATTCAACGAAGAGATGTTGGGATTTTGAAAAATTTTCATAAATATCATCTTTTAAAACTTACTTTTTATTAAAGTCATATATGCTTTTTGAAAAAATATTATCATGAATGAGAGAGAGAAAAAGAGGGTTTAAAGAGTGTCAGTATTTGTTTATTTGAATTGGTTAGGAAAAAAAATTTAAACAACTCATACTAATTAAAATTAATTTGAGCCTTAGTATGTCGTAATTTTTTTT